>CAIGRN010059133.1:0-18097 GCA_903798345.1 Fraxinus anomala
TTTTTTTTTTTTTTTTTGGGGGTGGACAAAATGGAGTAGAAACGGTCAAGATGATTCCCAAGCATTTGGCTTCATTCAAAGTTTTTGGAGAACCAAGAGGTCCACACTACGCTCACTACGATATAGTAGGAGGTCGTTTGGTATATTTTGATCTTAAATATTTCATGTTGGTTATACATTGGCCAATGAATTTCATTTTGTTTCAATTGAACTGAACTTTGACCTTTGTTATAATTTTGTTGTTCATCTGATTGCAGGCTTCACATCATGTGTACCCGTCCGTGGTTGAATTTCTATCTCATCATGATCGGGCTTGAACTTGTACCTACGTCATGATCAAGTGTACCCTACCTGCATACAGTTCCATGCTTCTAACCTCATATCATATTACACTTATATTTACACATTTGAAACATAAATGACTCAAAATTTAATGAGAACAAAGCTCTGTTTGCTGTTGTTAAACTCTTAGAGAAGTTTTCTTCATTTATTTATGGGAATTGACTTTATGTTTAACCCCATATCATGTAACTTTCATCCTAGTTCTTATACATTTGAAATGTAATCGACCCAAAATTTAATGAGAACCAAGCTCAATTTGTTAGAAAGTCAAGTTTTCTTCATATATTTCTGGGATTTGACTTCTCAGATACACATCACATTACACAATATTTTTTCGATATTTATTTTCTTCACATTTTTTGTCCTGCTAATGTCTGTGTCAAATTCTAAATTCTCTCGGAAATGATATAATGATATACAAATGTTCAAGAATTCAACTTGCTTTTCTTCATCTTTGTTCATTAGATCCAAATGACACTACAAAACTAAAAGGTTGAGACTTTACTGTCAAGAAAATGTGTCGAGGACCAAATTGTAACAAGGTCCATTAGTCGAGGACTAATGGTGAAAATTTTTTCTTTATTCTAATATGATTGGGAGATAAAAATCCAATACTATATCTGTAACCAACCCATTTGTTGTAACAAAAATTAGGTGAAAATGAACATTCTCCAAAAAATAAAAAAAAATAAAAAATCATTGAAATTTCAGGTTATAAGTATGAAATATCTTCACTTCACAGTAATTTTCATGAGGAATAAAATGAACAAAATTTATCTTCTCTATTCTAAGGCAAAACAATGCAAGCATACAATGTATAATTTTCACACTAAAGACAAATGCTCAGACCAACCTTAATAACATAAAGGAAAATATATATTCTGCAAGCCCAAGAAAAAGAAAGAAAGAAAAATTGCAAATTTGTATAGATATAACAAAGCAAGATCTTTGATTATTGAAACTATAATCAGCTTACTTTCAATCCACAACTCAGCAGCCAAACAAGAACTGGTACGGTTTGATTAAGCAAAGTTACATATTGAAATGCAAAATCAAAGAATTACCTTTCTATAAAGGATGATGAAATCCTCATTAGAATAAAAATAAAGAAGAATAATATATATGAATTGCAAATATTATATGGTTTAGGTTTGAGGCTTAGCTGGTTTTTTGCATATAGGGCAAATATTTTTCTGCACAAGCCACTGCTTTATGCAGTGAATGTGATAGAAGTGTCCACATTTCAGATTCCCGGTTTCATCATCAGTCTCATATTCCTCCTGACAAGAAAAAAAATTATAAATAATACGATGAAAATGGTGACGTGAATCATGACGGGGGCGCGCGTGGTCCGATTAAAAAATAGGAGAAAAAAGAACAGAGAATGGGAAAAATTCTTGAGATGAATTTTGTAAGACGGACCTGACATATACTGCATTTCCTTTCTGTTTCTGTAGGAAATTTTGATGACAAATTATCCAACATTGGAACCTTATTCCTCCTCAAACAGCAGGATATTTCATCCCCCTTCAGTCCAGTGCTCACGTGCCCAATTCTATCACCGAGTTCCAGTAATTCCTGTTTGTTTCACCAAAATAACGCCATTTAAAACTAGCATATTTGGTAAGGTCGTGTCTATTACTGCAGGGACCAAACATGTACTAAAATAATCAATGTCCTAAAGAAGCGAAAGCAAAACTAGATAAACCAAAAGGCATTCATAGAGTTACTGATATACCTCATATGACATGTTATCGACATCAAGTCTCCAATCCCTGTATTTATCGAGTTGTTCAGATCTTCCTCCCATCAGCAGACTACTTTGGAGCATTACAATCTACAACCAAATTTAATGGAACCATAGGAGCCAAGTCAAATCCAATATAAAGTAATATCTATCCACACCATTATTGTAGTAAAGGTCATAATGCTAGATTAATCATTCCTGCACGGGGGTGATCATAAGAATCTATATTGTAAATTCAATTTTCAAGGGAATGAATAAGATGTGTATGGTAGAATAGCTCAATATTAGCCACATATGCAGGAAGATTACCCACAGATAGACATTTCTCCTATGAGCAGATTGGTTTTCTTACTTGCGCATTTTCAAAAATTCGAGTTATGATTAGCAAATGAAGATTGATGTTAAGTATTGAACTCAAGTCCATAAATGAAGAACAAAACTGCTTATTTCAAATTGTCAATTATTTAAGATTTCATTCAACTAGACATTCTAGTTTCTAACTCCCAAGAAACAGCAAAGGAGGATATTTTTCTTCATTGAAGAAACTTCGGAAGGAAATATTTAATGTGGTCACACAAAGCACCTAAAATTGTACATAGGTTCTCAAAAAAACCACTTCAATTTAAAATTTTTAGCTAGTATTAATACCCCTTGAAGTTATTTTCTTCGACAAGAATTGAACCTTTAGTGAGTTTGTCAATAATTTCACTTAAGATCAAAAGGGCCCTTACCTCCCCTTAGTTTTAAATTCCAGTGGGTCGAAATCAGGAGGTTCTTGAAATAAATCTTTCACCGCCCTCCAATCTAACCTGCTGATTTTAGCCGAAAAGGTACTAACAGGAGTTTGTATTCTCTTGAAATGTTACTAAGCCCCTGTTTGACATCCATTAAAATATTTATTTATTTTTTTGGGTTGGGGGGAAGGGGGAGGAATCGGTTTTGGAATAGTGATTTTTTTGGAAAATGTGTTTTTAGTTTACATGCAAAATATTTTATTATTTGAATGTGTGGTTGAAAATGAGTTCGAAAATTAAAAAAAAAGAGTTTTAGTTTAACGGATGTGAGACGGGCTAAGAATTTTGCTTACGTTTAATCTTTCACGATCAAACTGTTAATCAACCTTACCAAATGCCATCTTGGTTCTTACCTAAGACTCTCTAATTGAAGATGATAAACATTTCGTCATATTTGCTTCAGAACCTTCCTAGTCGACCACAAAGTTCAATGTAGAAGTAGCATGCAAATATGAATCATCTACACTTCCATCCATCCTAGTTTTAGGATAAATCTGCAGAGCAGTCACCTAACTCGACCTCAAGCTAACGAGTTCTAATGGTTTTTCAGTACACTACCCGACGAGAAAAAACTCTACAAGAACTTCAAAAGTTGTAGAATGTTAAGAGGAGGAGAGAGGGTCGGGGTTACATTTTACACCAACTTGAGTGCAGTATATGAACTTTGCAATGAACCCAACGGAGTGGCAGAAAATGATTAATCTAGCTGACTCCAAATTTTTTCGTAATGGGCTTAGTTTTTTGTTGTTGTAAGTAGGTATATTTTACACAAAATTTGCACTACAATAAAACACACTACAATGGTATAAAACCTGCAATTCAAGAGCTTCAACATAACTAGTCAAATGTAAGACTCCTCTGAGAGCTTCCCATCTCAATATCATAACTTTCTGATCCTTTATCTAGAATACAATTTACGAAGTGGCGATGCGAGGCTAACTTGTATTATTGGTGAAGGGATAAATTTAATCTTTGATCACAGCAAGATTTCGTGAAATTCAATTCACTCAATAATATGAAAAGAAAATCTAAAATCAAAATGCCCTTAAATTCAATAAATAGGATAAAGCTCCTAGAGGACCTAAGATTAAACGAACCTCTGCAAATTCATCACGGAAACCATGTCTGAGATGGCGATGATATCTAGATCCGGAAATGCCTGCCCTAGAGTGAGTCATTCCCAAGGCATTGCCAGGATCATGGAAAGGGATATCTTCGGAGGTCACCATTCTCCTCGTATTATATGAAGAATGCTGAAAATGGACAAATAAATCCAGGATAGTGTATGCATAAAATTACTAACCATATAGTTTGACTGAAGAGTATAAAAGTGGGATTCAATCTTAACTTTATGAAGCATGTAAACTGTGAAGATCACTTGAAAACAGAAAAATATTCAGCAAACAGAAATTCCAAGAAATAATTGAGGGAAGTCTAAAAAGGACCGTCCTTACAAATTTATTCAACATGCCCATCTCTTATGAACAACGAATTCATTTTTCATTTAAAGCTTGATACGTGCACAATTTTGTAAAAGGGTGGCGGCCAGACTTGAACGAAGTCCCTTCCTGCTTTGAAACTATCTTCAACCACCCCGTATAAAAGCTTTGGTAGAGAGTGGCATAATATATTCATTTAAATTATATTCAACAAAACCATGGCGGATCAAATTTAGAAAACTGATAAATCGAATTCATTCTAAAATCTTGGTTCAGCAAATTAAAAAAGCAATACACAACATTCTCTGAACTTCATCCGCGCAAAACAAAATAAAAAAGCTAAAAATTCAAAAATCAAGAATCTGATCATATTCGAAATGATATGATTATAGAGTAAATGTAAAATTACCTCCCTCTGACTATGAATAATTCTATCAACCCCATCAGCTTTGCTTCTGGAAGAAACTGCAGGCCTTTTTGAAACAACACAATTCACAGACGCAGCAACCCCGTTGGACCCAATCCCAGGACCACACAATTCATCAGGTACACCCTCACAATTTGATGATAAATCCAACGGCTGTGATGGATTTGATGTTGAGCTACTGTTATTTTTTGTGTTATTCGTAGCAATAACAGCAGGATAACTATTAGTGTGTAATTTGTTGGTATTATTATTGTTGATTTTCTTGTTCTTCACCTTCATCCTTTTCACCTTGTTAGCATTCCAATCAGCCGAGGTTCTTATCACTGCAGGAACTGAGACCTTTGAGGAGGCAGTGCAGCCAAGTCCTCTGAATGTTTCTGCCGTGAAGATCTTTTTCTTGGCGGCGGCGGTGGTGGAGGAGGAAGGGAGGTGGCTTTGGCTTCTGAGCTTTCTATATTTAGTGTCTTCTGTCATTGCTGAGGTGTCTGCAACCACCGCAGCCATGGTGGTGCAGTCTTGAGAGAAATATCAAGTTTTATGTGAGTTGTTGAGATATAAAGAGATTATGGAGAATGAATTGTGCGTGAAAACTAACAAATTTCAAGAATGGAATTTTGTGAATTTGAAGAGTAATGCTTCTGAAGGAATCTGTATGAGAGTGGGTGGGGTGGGGTATGTTCTTGACTTGTGAAGTGATAATCGAATTCTTGTCTTGAATTTAAAAAAAAAAGTGAGAATCGTGGACAAATTATTTTAGTATTTTTAAAATACAATTTTTTTATACGATCGATATATGTACTTAAAATTATGTCATTATAAGCAAACACAATGAACAATTAGAACAAAGGAGGACGCGTGCCTAAAAAGGGATAAGATATGTCACGAGCGATTGTAATTTTATGGCTCGACAAATTCAACGATATGGTATAAGATTCGTTATGTAGACAAATAGCAAAAAGCAAAAATTTCGCAAGTTAAGAAGATTTTTACGTGAGAGTTTAATCGATCACACGAAATTTTTTTCTTTTTCATAATAAAAACCAAGAAAGAAAAGTGGATGAAACTCTAGTTTTTATTTTCTCTTATACAACATTTTATATTTTTATTTTTAATTAACACTAAGGAAAAGTGTGCTTAATTGGTGGGAAAAAAAAAAAGGGTGGAGGAATAATAGTGTGGTATATATTCCCCTATGCAATGCACCTTATTCTTTAGGAAAAATTATAGTTGGGATCCATAACGTATTGAAAATGTCGTATGTAGGTACTTAACCTATTATTTTAGCAATTACAGTCTCCAAACTTTACTTTTGTAGCGTTAAAGTCCTAAAAAAACAATTTTACATGTATCTTTGATTAAAACTCAATTTTCTATTAGAAGAGGAGTTTATCTTTATATTAATTTAAATTAAAAATTTAATTAAATTCAAAATTCAAAAATTCTTATCTTTTATTTTATTTTTTCTTTTAATAAACAAATTCACCTTTATCTTTGATTAAAAATCTTTTTTTTTTTTTTTTAACTTGAGGAGGAGTTTATCCTTATACTAATTTAAAGTAAAAAATAAAATAAATTAAAAATTGAAAAATGCATATCTTTTATGTTATTTTTCTTTTCACTCTTATTTTTTTTAAACAAGCATAACGTTAAAGTTGTATTTTAACCAAAAAAAAAATGAATTTTCGAATACAAGGATAAAATCGTCAGCCGGAGGAGATTTACATATTACGAAAATGAAAATTTTAGGACTAAGGCTGCTAAAGTATTAGGTTTGGGGCCTTCTTCCTACAATTTCAATAAATTGGGGACTCCATCTAGAAATTCTCCCACTCTTTATTTTTGGTGGATGGAGCATATTATCATTTTGAATGAATTGGTTAGGTGGGGTCTGTTTTGCCTTCTTGCATCCAACTTGGGTGGCTAAATGAAACACTGTTTATGTATATTTATTTTTATTTAGTTTATTATTACTTTGAAAATTAGAGATTACAATTTAGTCCATAACAAGTCTATGTATTTCAAGTCAACCCTAGTCCTATCTTTCAACTTCACCTAATGTTTCAATTATTATTGAGTCAATAATTCATAATTCAAGAAGAAAAGGAGATAAAAACCACGTTTTCCCAATTTGAGAATATCGTCCAAGAACTATTTATTGATTTTAATCTTAATCGCTACTTTCAAGAGCAATAATAATAATCAGAAAACAAGAAAAGTAGACGTAGAATAATTATAGTGATTCGCCCTTGATGTAAAAGTTACATTCATCGTTCGATGTAAATCCTCAGTAACAGAGAAAATGAACATGCATTTTTTTCCTTGCAACTCTTACGCAAAAATGGCATCGTAATAAATCTTTCAAATAACATGAGTAGTAAGTTAATTCATAGTCGAGGAGATAAGTGTACAACTGAATTAGATTATCTTTGAAGTGAGTCTCGACAAGGAATCAAGGGATAGCAGCTTAGGATTACAAGTTTTCCAATAAGTAGGATTTCTCTAGCAAATAGCAATATGTGTTAAGTATATATGATCTAATGAGTGGGACCATGAAACTATACTTTCCTTCAACACTCTAATTGATAGTATAATTTGTGTCTGCATTCAATTTATTTATAGACTCATATTTCACAATAATAATTTTTCCTTTCCTTTGCTACAAGTTTCTTTTGTTAATTTTAAAGGTAACTTGCACTTATAGAATTTCAGTCTATTGGTCACCACATTTAAGTTTATTTGTTTAAGAGCATGATGTAAATTTTTTTAGAATAAATTTTGTGGAAAATGATTTTTTTTATAGAATATGTAATTAAAAAGTAGGAAAAAATTATGGGTTCACGCGCAAAATTATTTTATTAAGAGTACGTGTTTTTCAATGAATTATGCCACTTTTGCTAGAAGGATTTTGACATATGCAATGACAGAATTGTAGGTAATAGTAGATAATTGAATGAAAAAATTAATCGTATTTTAAATAGTCAAATGATATAATGTCGTGTGACATTATGTCAATTTTTCTTTCAACCTATCTGACGCTATAGCATGATTGTTTTTCAATGGATTATGTCACTTTGTCAGAAGGATTTTGACATATGCAGTAACAGAATTGTAGGTGACAGCGGATGATTGGATGAAAAAATTGACTGTGTTTTAAACAGTCCAATGATAAAATGTCGTGTGGCATTATGTCAATCTTTCTGTCAACTTATCTAACACTATAGCATGATTGTTTTTCAACTATGGTTCCGAGCCTACTGGGCCATCCTCTCCGCTCCTTCAACTAGCACCCATATACAAAAATATGATCCACCTAATCAATATTTCTCTTGTTTAGTAGGAACTCTTGACCTAAGATCTGAAAATATCAACGCCTAGTCCGTCGGAACAATGAGAATTAGTGACAAATGTGATGTTAGTGACGTTAAAGAAATATAATCGTAAACTCATTGACTAAGTTAAAACAAAATAAGACGAGTGACCAAATAACTGAAAGTTGAATAAAAATAACAACATTAAATTTAAACGGGAAAAAAATATGTAACTAAAGTTGTTGATGAGACCCCTAAAGAGAAAAAGCAAAACTGTTTACTTGATTCATAAGGCGTGATGACAGTTTTCAATGTAATGACTAATAATCATCACTTCACAATGTAAATAAATCCTCTTGAATTGAGACATTACATTAAAATTTCGACATCAAATTATGAGTTTTTTTACATGTTCAATGACTCAAAATCTCCAAATCAAATGAAAAGTAGTCAGTGGCTTGTGACTTAACCATGAACTTCATGAAATCTCATTTCTAAACTGGTACATTTGTTAGACTGTGCTGTTCACTTATCATCTCGATTCTTGACTACAAATCAACCTAGTTTATAGGGATATACTCTAGGTTGCCTAATTTCTTATGGTATACAAAGGAATTTAAGGGAGCTATTTCTTTGTAGGTGATAAAGAAAGAGACGTGATAGAAAACATGTTTTAAACTTCTTCTTCATAAGAGAAAAAATGTACGTTGACAAGTCGACGTATCTGCCACGTTAATGGGATCAGTATAAATATTTGTATTTTATGTATGTATTGTTGATGATTTTTGTAGTGAAATTGTTGTTTGTAATTGACAAAGTCAATAGCAAAGTTTAATTCGCAGAAACGTAATTAAACTTAATATGGAATAGAAAAATGAAAAGAAATGAAGGAGGGTGAAAGATGAAAGAAAAATTCGAGGCAAGTGGTAAAATACTTTCTCCTTAAAACAAAATTGCATCATAACGGTGCTAACGGATTACGGCACTTATCTCCCAAGATACAACAAATGCAACTTGTAGTAGAAATATTTCAAACCACAAAGCGAACTTGAACAATTTTTTCATAACGGATTTTGATGCAAGACTCAATGCAAAATGATATTGGATGCATAATGGACGTCCAAGTGATCATATTTAAAAAAGATGAGAGATTGTGAGTGAAGAAACACGCTCCAGAACTCAGCAACCTTCATGAAGGGATGTATCCCTTGTTGTCATTGGCCTCTTACTCGAGCGTCAGTTACGCATTTTCAACAAAAACTTTTTGCCCACCTGCCGCTAGCCTATCGCTTGAGCGATAGCTTTGCCACTAGCCGGGCGCTAGCCTGCCGCTCAAGCGGCAGTGTTAGCTGATTTTGCCTATTTTTTTTCCAGCTTTAAATCGTAATTTCTCATTTATCCGAAATTGGTTTTAAAATTTCAAATATACTACAACAATGTACTCGACGAGTAGAACTAGTTAATCTATTTATCTTTATAATTTGACTATCGAATCAAATCTGAATATTTGACCAAAGTCCACACAAAGTTACTTTTGAAGTTTATACTTTAACCAAATTTTTCAATCTTTAAACAAAATCCAACATATATTTCCAATTTTCTTTCATTCATTATTGCTCTCGATATTTCTATTACAACTTTATCTTTTAATGCACTTACGGTTAATCCAATGTAAACCAGGTTTAAGTGCATGTTTCATTGAATCTTGTTTTCTCCATCAACCCTTTACTGAGGGAGACTGTCTTGTTCTACGCATCATTGCCTCCCAATGAAACAGAGAAAAAGAATTCATATTTTGCTTAAACTTTTGCATAGAATACAGATGTTTGATTTCATCTTGACAAGGTTTTATTTGATTTCATTCTCTTTCATAGAATTTTTCCTAGAACCTTGACCTCAAACTTTTTGTACTATCTGTTAATTTACTAGCAAGATCATCCACTTCGTTCTCATATTTCTCATACAAAAAATGGAAATATTGCCAAGCAGAGAAGTCCTTAATTTTCGCATGCAAGAATGGAAGTTAATTAGGCCAACATTTAGGACATGAGAAAAATACAGATATAGCAGGAGAAGAGGTAAGAAAAAGTCAGTAGAGAAAAGTTGTGGCCAAGCTTAGAAATTTTACTTATAACTATGTATTAAAATACATTTTATTTGTCGAACTTGAAAATTTCCCGATCTAATTTGACATAAGCGACACAAAAATATGGCCTCTCTCAAGCAATAATTGTTGGTTTCTTGCAGTGATTTTCAAGCCATTCGATTGTAACACTCTTCGGCCTCTCAAGTGGCAATCCAAGTGCTCGGTCCCATATAATCTGAGAGCAAATGCCAATAGCCCTCGATACACCAAAGAGAACAGGGTAGTATTGTGCTTCAGTTAATCCATAGTGGTTGAGTAACACTCCACTGTGGGCATCTATATCAGGCCACGAGTTTTTAACCTTGCCAAGTTCTAATAGTATTGGAGGCACTACTTCGTAGAGATCTGAAACCAGTTTAAATAATGGATCATCGGGCAAGTGCTTAAGTGCAAACTCTCTCAGGCACATGTATCTTGGATCTGTCTTGCGCAAAACTTCATGTCCAAATCCCGGAACATCCTTGCCCCCATTCAATGTTTTCCAGACGTAGTCTTCCAAATTTTCTTTGGAAACATTCTCCCCACACTCGTCTACCATAGATTTAATCCAAACTAAGACTTCCTGACTAGCCAAACCATGAAGTGGACCTGCTAAACCATTTAAAGCAGCAGCAAATGAGAGATAAGGATCTGAAAGCGCACTAGCGACTATGTGACCCGTATGAGCACTGACATTTCCGCCTTCATGATCACTATGTATGGTGATATAAAGCCTCATAAGCTCTAGCATCTCAGGACTATCAAAGCCTAGCATGTGTGCAAAATTTCCAGCATAATCTAGGGAATCATCCATTGGTATAACATGTCCATTCTTGTACATCCTTCGATAGACATAAGCAGCCACAACTGGGATTTGAGCAATCAAATTTAGGGAGTCCTCATATGTTAGTTCCCAGTACTTGGATTTATGAATCCCCTTCTCATATGCCTTTTGGAATTCACTTTGAACTTGAAGGGCCATCACACCAGTGGCAAATTGCGTCATTGGATGAGCATTAACAGGTAAGGCATTAATGGTTTGGTATACATGATCTGGGATGGTAGCGCGACGTCTCAATTCCTTTGATAAAGAATCTACTTGCTCGTTTGATGGTACCTTTCCAGTTAAAAGAAGCCAGAGGAGGCCCTCAGGCAATGGTTCTCCACCAGGCTTTGCTGCGGGTAATAACATTTGACACTCAGGAATGGACAAACCTCGGAATTGAATTCCCTCTTCTGGATCAATTAATGAAGTTTCACACAATAATCCTGTCATTCCACTCATTCCACCAACAACCATATCAACAGTAATGTTCCCCAGCTCAACCTTACCATGTTTTGACTTGAGTTTATTCAAACGCTTGTGTTGTTCTGGAATCAATTCTTTCAGCTGAGCATGAAGCTCAAGATCAGAGGAGGTCTCAACTTGACGCCAGCGCACTGACTCTCCGAGACTGGGCTGTTGAGCAGTTCGCCACTGCATCTTGGATATCAGAGAAACGCCGCCCCTAAAGAAAACATTGTTTTACAATTAAGACTTGCAGTTTTATATTAAAAAGTCAATATATTAAGAGGAGTATCTCAAACCCTTATATACTGATTATTTTTTTTGTACTTCATAGATGTTAACATAAACTTTAACGATAAATGAGAAATATACCCCGTACTCACACTCGAAGAATAATTACTTATAACGTTGTTCTGCTTTGGTCACTAAACCTTTTTCTTTTTCTTTTCAGGTTAGTAAATTTATTTCAATTTGGGCTTTAGCTAAACTGAATTAACAGAAATGTTGAGTTGACTTATGGAAATGAAGTGATTGCAATTTTCATCATCTGTTTAGGAAAAGAACATGTATAGTCGGATAAGTCATGCTTTCGAAATTTGGTTTTGTAAAGTAAAATATTGAAAAAAAATGAAGGCACGACGTGTCCAACAAGACGCTATTTTGTCTAAACTGAAACAAAATGAAAATTTAATAAATTTGGACAAGACATTCAGTTGGGTACAAGTCTTTTGTTGGGTTTACTGGATTTTCCAATGTAGTAATTTGTGAGTTCTTTGTGCAGTCCTTACCAATTGAAAAGTTCTGCATCTGCTGGCCAAATGAAGATAACTAGCATTGTAGAGGTGAAAACTTGACAGAATAGAGTCACAAAGTTGCATTCTACAACCTTATAAAGCAACCATATCGCTGCACTTCCAAATAGAATTGCAGCAGAAATTCTTGAGTCCCTCCATAACAGCACATCAGCAACTGCAAGTTCAATTCATAGGCATTTATGACAAACAAAAATAAGCAAGAAAATTATAATATTTCGTAAATAGCATGTTTAGTACGCATTATTGGACATTAGTGCAAAACAACACAAAATTTCAACTTATTTTTTGCCGTTCACACTGTGTCTGGTATTGTAGGATAGTTTATAGTTAGTACCTTTTCCTCCTAGGACTGCGTGAATTGGCCTTTCTCGATCAAATGGCCTTTTCCTTGGCGCTAAACTATCAGAATCGGATGACGAGTAAGCATCCATTGGTGAATTTTACAAGTTAACTATAGGAGATGAATAATTTTGTACAGGGTTAAGTGTAGAA
Source organism: Fraxinus anomala (assembly GCA_903798345.1). NCBI lineage: Eukaryota > Viridiplantae > Streptophyta > Magnoliopsida > Lamiales > Oleaceae > Fraxinus > Fraxinus anomala. The sequence continues at coordinate 12,778 of CAIGRN010059133.1, forward strand.
CTAAGATTTATATAAACTAGCATGCTCTGAACTTTGTAGCTAAGAAAGTTGCAAAGGGATAAAGAAAGGTATGACTTGAGCATGTTTTCCAAGTTAGCTTTATATGCTTGCTTTTGCAAGATTAGTATATTATGGTGAAGTTGTTGTCACGTGCACCTAAAAGTGTTAGGACTACAGTAATAGTAAGACAAATTATTATTTGTTAATTAAATATTAATTATTTATTTTGTTCTAGAGTAAAAATTGCATTTATATTGTTTTGATTGAACATGTAATGATGTGCCTTCGATATCTTTATCATAATATAAGTTGGGTACTTGCATGGAGAAATAGAGACATACAAAATTTATAATTTGATCAAGACCCTAGACTAGTATCATGTAAAAAATTAAATATAATGCAATTTGGGATTGGAATGCCTCAATCAACATGCATTGTGTTATGTGAAGCTAGTCTTGAGTAATCCGTTCTTATTCATCACCAATGTTTAGAAGACTATTTACCAAAAAAGAAGGATGTCTGCAATATAGAGTGAAAACTACCTTTGATAATCAAAGAAAAGACCCTAAAAATTGAAGAAGGGACACAGTTAAAAACAAAAAGACACCAAAGTGTGTTGATACAATGGCAAAACAACTATAAGCATTGTTTCTGTTTGGATAAGCCTTGAATACTTAATATGAAATTTAGACTTTTGGTGAAGGTTATTATCCTAGTTGAAACTTGGAGATTGAGATGTTCAAATTTAGGGAGAATCATCACATATTAAGATGGTGACTTTCATTGATAAAACCCATCCAAACTTGAGCGTGAAATGAATAAGTGTTGTAATAATCAACCTTAGAAGTATATCTAGGTATATGATAGAAAAGCAAGTTTGGAAGTATGCATCAGACGAGAGAAGAATAAATTATTTGACTATTACGGATCGGGAAACGACAAACTTAAAACATTCATGATGATTTGATTGACTATGCACATACACACATCGATCAAGCATAAAATAAGTAAAGAATTAATTTTAGTTGCATTACTTATGAACTTTTTATGAATTATCAAACAATTTCAATACTTGGTGCTAGTGGCAAAGTTATTTAATGTTCTATTTTTATTTGGTTGCTTGTGTGTTTAGTAAATAGTCTTGCTTGAGACGAACATGAGCTTAAGTTTGGAAGTGTTATGCACTTATCGTGGCTTTTATTCTTATTAAATTATAAATTGAGTGATTATCTATTTAATTTGTCTAAATTATGTTAATTATAATAAAAATATCAACTTGGATATAATTGGTGTGTAAAAAAAAAATATTATTTGAAGCTTAATTGAAGGTGATTCAAAGCAATTGAAGATTAATGGAATTATAAATGATCAATTTAAAGTATTAATGAAGTGTTGGGTAAAAATTCATAAGTTTCGGGGAGTTAAATTCGACATTTGGAAAGTTTGGGGATTGAGTTACAAACTTTCGAAACTTATATGAGGCCAATTATTAATGATTTTAGGATGACATGACTTATATACAAAGATCGGAAGATGAACGACTAAAGTTGAATGAGAAAAGGAGTATAATTGAAAAAGAAAATTATTATCTTTATAGTGTATGGATGATGCATTTATCAGTCATTTTGGTAAAGCATCAAAGACTTAACAAACTAACGTGATATAAATTAGTGTGGTCAACTTTAAGTAATAGGCACGATAAAGTCAATTTTATGCAAAGGTCCATCAAATTCTTTTGTAAGGTAAATGTTTCATTCAATACTTACTTCAAAAATTATTTAATGATCTAATAACTTCACATGTATTTAACGGCTAATGTTACCATACTGACTCAAACGAAGATTCTTGACAAAAAACCATGTATTCTTAGCGGATACAAAAATGTGACATTTCTCGTTCAAATATCAACATTTGAGTATGATGTGCTATCGTTCTTATTTTCAGTGGTCAAATTATGCTAATTTCACTCTCGAATATAGGTTTTTTTCTTTACTTATAAGTAAATTTTTATAATAACAATATGATAAAAATTATTTTTAAAATAAGTATCTTATTTAGAACTTTAAGCAACAAAAAATTATTTATTTTAAAATTTGCTTATTATTATAAACAAATGGCGTGATAAAGCTGGAAGCTTTTTGTACTATGCTTCCAACCTGGCCATCTGATTCTACACCTTTTAAGGCCAAATAAGGACGAGTATTTTTTAGGAGAATTGTAGCCAAGTTCCAAACCTTTTATTTATTAGCAGACTTGATTCAAATCTTTTATTTGTGTCATCATAGATACCAAACTTTTAGATTCGCAGTCCATATCCAAAGTAACGGTTTCAGTTAATTTGACCCAAAAAACCGTAAGTTGACCCAGAAATTAAAAATCTAGTAATTTTCTCTCAAATAAGGTAAGGACATTTTGGACATAATATATTTTCCCCGTTAAATCAAAAATTAAAAAAGCAAAAAACAAAACTATAACCCCCCACACCCCCATCTCCTTCTTCTCCAACCCCTTCAATCCAAAACCAAAGCAACTTCCACCATGTCGTCAATTGCCATTAGCAGATTTCAAAACCTTCAAGAAGTAGCATAACGAGCCTTTAGCAGATTTCAAAACCTTTAGTTTATTTACGTAATGGTGAAAAATCCACGAAAAAGCCAAAAATAAAAATGGAGAAAAAATTATTAATTTCAACATAATTTGGTCTATCTCCGTTGCCAACTAATAGAATTTAATTAACACAATCAAAATATAGTGAACTCCCATTAGCATATTCTTCCACTTGCACATGAACAAAAAGTAATCCTATCGAAAACTTGCCGATTTTTCCACTTGCATATGAACAAAAGTAATCAAATTTTTCCACTTGTAAATTTTTGCCATTGCACACTCTCCCAAAAACCCACCTCGAATGCTTTTGCGGGCCAATACTAAAGTGGGCTTTTGTGCGCGAGAGAGGTGCTGGTTTTAAGGTGGTGGTGCCGAGTTTTGAGGCTACATTGGGGCCGACGTTGAGGTGGTGGTGCATGAGGTAGCGGTTGACAATTAAGAGGGGGTTGTTTTGTTTTTGGGGTGAAGGGGTTGGGGAAGAAGGAGACGGGGGTGGGGTGGGGTGGGGTTTGTGGTTTTGTTTTTTGTTTTTAAAATTTTTAATTTAATAGGGAAATGTATTATGTCCAAAATGTGTTTACATTTTGAGAAAAAATATTGGATTTTTAATTTCTTGGTCAACTGACGGTTTTTGGAATCAAATTAACGGAAACTGTTATTTCAGACTTGGGCTGTGAATTTTTTAAAGGTTTGGTACCTACGGTGGTACAAATGAAAATGTTTGAGTCAAAATTGATAATAAATGAAAGGCTTGGTACCTGGACTGCAATTCTCCCTATTTTTTATGGAAAGCTACCCCTATAATGGATTGAAGAGGCATGAACCATGAATGATTAGACTAATTGCTAAATCTATCAGGATAATGTGCAATTAAGCTTATTAATTACAACTAACAACTACAAATATTATATGGATGCATGATGACAAAAAAAAATTATATGGATTAAGAAAATTACAAAATAGTGACTTTTGCCAATAATCCAATAATTGTTAAATGAAGAAAACATTTTTTTTATGTTTACTATGTTCTTCGTTAAATTAATAGTAATCGTTAAAATGACGATGCAATGTTCTTGCATATCGACGCCACATAGAATTTAAGGCTTTAGTGGTACAATGGTGATACACAAGCACTTAGCACGCAATATTGCGTATCAACTTTTAATTTATTTAATTGAAATTAAACCTCTAAACTTAATTTGATTAATATCTATATTAGAACTTTTTAATGCAATTGATCAAAATCAAACATGATATTTATATGATATTATCATAATCGAGAAAGATAAAATTATGTTCGACTTTAGACACTATTATCATAATCGTTAAGGATGGTTAAAATAATAATGTGCGTGGAAGAAAAAGCGTTTCCATCGTGTAACAAACATTGGTATTGAATTATTGTTATTCATTAGATTATGTAGGCATTTATCGTTCATATTGACACAGTAAGGAGAATATTCTATGAAGTTTGTTCGTTCATCCATGGCGCAGAAATAGGAAATGAAAAATTCCTCCAACTAAAAAATGTTAAACCCACATGCAAGATGAGACTTGAGAATAATCAAATTTCAGGCTACAAATCGAAACCCTAAATTTGTATTTTAATTAATTTAATCTACACTCTTCTGTTCAATTATTGTCTTTTACGTCACCAACTACAGTACAAAAGAGTCACAATCGATAGTTAGTTTTTGCAAGCCCAATCAAGATCGCACAAGAAATTGCTTCAAGTTCCTGTTTTAATGGGTCCATCTGGGTTTTTTTCCCTTCACTCATCATGTCACTCTACTCTACTCTGTTTTCCAGTTAATCGAATTTCCAACACCCAGAAATTTTCATCAAATTTCAAGAAACCCATTAAAGGAATCGCCGTCGCCTGCATGGCCGCAGAGGCACCAGCTGCACCTCCGTCCGCGGTTTTTGGGTTTAATAATTTGATGGAAACATTCACAGTTGATGTCCACAGAGCAGAAGGTAGGCCTCTGAATGTGCCTCTGATTGCACCCTTCACAATTGCATCATCGAGGCTTGATAAAGTGGAAAATGTTGCCATTCGGATTGAATTGAATAAGGGGTGTGTGGGATGGGGGGAGGCTCCAATTCTTCCTCATGTGACGGCAGAGGATCAGCAAACTGCATTGTCTAAAGCTGCAGATGCCTGTCAGTTTCTGAAGAAGAGTCCGGGAAAGACTTTGGGGTTGGTTTTGCAGGAGATTGAAGGGATTCTTCCTGGACATGCATTCGCTTCTGTAAGTTATAAAACCCATTAATTTCAAGAACTTGTTAATTTTTTTTTCTTGTTGGTTTAATCTTTTAATTAATTTCTTTAGTATAATGAGTTATGGCTCAGTACTGAAATGCTAAGTTTCTTCTCTTTTTTGCTCAGCTTTTGTAATATTTTTGTCGTCGTTGACCATCGTATTAAAGTTTGCTTCTCTGAGTTGTGTGCTGTATGCTATGTAAGTTTTATTGGGTGAACAAAGCAAAAACAAGAATATTTCTAGAACATCTTTCTGAGAGATGGTTCGCTTATGGACCCAGGAATAAGTAATTCGATTCAATCATATCTAAATCAATGTTTGTAATCCATATTATGCATCAAGAAATTGCTTTTCTATTGGAAGACAACAAAGCTGCTGACTTGGAGAATTGTATCAGTCAGCAGCACATTCAGCAAGAGCACATCTGTTGTAACATAAAATTAAAAGTT
>CAIGRN010059135.1:0-12241 GCA_903798345.1 Fraxinus anomala
TTTTAAAAAGTGACACAAATAAAAAAAACGTGACTCAAAAAAGTTATATAAATTCAAAAAAGTGATATATATTAAAAAAAATTGACAAATATTTTAAAAAGTTACAGAGAAGTAGCCAAAATCTCACCAAAAGGGGCTCAACGACAAACCATGTGTATGTATTGTATCTCACCAAAAAGGGGGCCAATATATGTATAGTACTCACTTAGGTCAATTAAGTGGGTCGGGCCCTAAATGTAATACTCGGTCTAACTTCTTTTTTGTGGGTTGCTAGTTGTATGTTATTGGGTCGATTATTTTAAATAGTCTCAATAATAGGTTCTAAACGAATCATATATTTGTAATCCAATTCGACGAGTCAATCCTGAGTTTATTTGATATCAAAAAATCTAACACAAAAGATGTATTCCCTTACTGAAAGCGTTGCCCAAACCAACTAATCAAGAGGGTGGCAAGACAACTAAAGGCACACACCAAAGGTTCGAGCGTCATCATGACCACGTTGTGGCCAATCTCATCAACCAATCGAATTGCATCAAATGGGCAGTTACACAAGTTCCTACATCTAAATACTATTACTTGACATGATTAGGATGACTTGTTTCAGTCCAATTACATATATAAAGCCACCTAGAGTGGATGAAAAGTGACATTGATTTTGAACTAATATTTCTTTCTAATCTTGTAATAGTCGTGCATTCTAATACTCTTGTTTAGTTCAAATTATCTGTAAAAGTTGATCAAAGAGTTGTCATGTATATATATATATATATATATACATATATATATATGTATATAAAGAGAGAGAGAGAGAGAGAGAGAGAGAGAGAGAGATAAATGGTGATTCAAAAAACAGAAAATGAACCCAGTAACAAAACATTTGAAGCAACAAACGGAAGCTCCAATTTCATATGTACTTCTGGATGGTGATATTCAAAAGTTTTAGGATGCCGATACTCTATTTTAATATACTTTTTATAAGTTCAAATAGTAGTAAATGTCCTTTAACCTTTGGCGCTTGTTCCACTTTTGTCGCCAACCTTTAAAAAGTAGCATTCATATGTTCAATCTTTAATTTTGATAGCATGTAGATCCTTACTCGACAATTTTACCATTATCCATAATAACCTAGTTCTTCAACAAGGCAATTTTTCCCTTATATGCAGTGGTGGAGTCAGCACCCGATGAGGGGGCACGGCCTCGCATACTTTACAGTGGCTACCGATGAGGGGGCACGACCGCGCATTAGGAGTTTTTCGAAAAATCATATGAAAAATATTTTGGAAGTAAAAAATATTGTATAAAATTAAGTGTCACTTTTTACTTAAAAAAAAAAAAAAGTGACACGATATCACTTTTTAAAGTTAAGTGTCATTTTTTTAATTAAAAAGTAACATACATCTTTTATTAAAAAGTGATAGAAAATTGACAAACACAAAAAAAAAAGTGACAGTTTTTTTTTTAAAAATAAGTGACATACTCAAAAAAAATGACAAAATTCAAAAAGTAACATACAATTTCACTTTTGTGTATCGTGAAAACTTAATTCACATTTAACATAATACAAAATACATTAGCATCGTGTTTTGCTTGTATTAACTAAACATAGGATATAACTTCATTTGATGAGTACAGAAACATACAAGTTGGAAGTGATAGAAATTCAAAAAAAGTAACAAATACTAAAAAAAAAGTAATAGAATTTTTTTTTTTTTTTTGTAGGTGACAAAAATTCAAAAAACTAACAAACACTCAAAAGAGTGAGAAACACCAATCAAAACCTAAAAATAGATTTAGTGATGGTTGATTTTCTTCTATATATTGTCTCTTTGTGATTATAGTTCATTTTTATTAATTAAACATGGGACACAAACCTTATAAATTTGAAATAATACGAATTTAAAAAAGTGACGAACACCAATCAAAACTTTAAAATAAATCCAAATGATGGTTATTTTTCTATATTGTGTCTCTTTGTCAACAATCTATAAGTTGAAATTGACATAAATGAAAAAGTGACATAAATTCAGAAAAGTGCCAATTGTTGTATAGAAATAGAATTAGATAATAGATGATAATACAATAGACTCACTACAATATATATATAGTAATTTTGTAGTTTCTCAAAACTATCGTCCTGGTCAAGTAAATTAGAATAAACCATATTCCCGTTCTTTACTTGACTTGGCCATTTACCATTCACATAAAGTTTATGACAGAAGCTTAAAATGTTCAAATCAATATCAACATTAAGAAATCATTTCTCTCACCCCAAAGTCACTGTTATAATACAGAATGATCCCTTATTGGGCAAAATAAACTGCATGGACAGACACTACATACACGAGCACTAAAAAATTATACTACATAAAAGCCAGCAGTTAATATGTATGCTCCTAAAACTCTTAATTGTACCATGAAAATTAGCAATAAGAAGTCGCAGATGATACTATACTAGTACTATTAACGTTCGAAAATCATGAAACATAGTAAAAAACCCATGAGAAATATTGCTGGCCAAATAATTATGTAACTCTTTTACATCAGTAGGATTGCCCAGTTGAAGTTCATATATATCACATAAATTCATTTACAAAAATTATCAAATAAATAAACAACATTAGAGTTCTACAAAATAAAAAAGCAACTACTACGTACAAGCCTTTCAAAATCCCATATTTCGATTATTTATAGTAGCAAACTCGTGGACGACCAAACCAAAAGTCCATGGAATGTGCAGAATTCCTAGATGAGGTTGTGTATATGGCCTTTTTTAGCAAACTCCAATTTGAAATACTCTGATAACATTGATCAGCCACCAGTTGGAGTAACTAATTCAAAGGAATTTGCTTGGAAACTTGAAAAGTAAAAAACACGGTGCAAGAGAAAAAAAAAAACTAGTGGAATCGATCGAGACGGTGGAGAGAAGAATTGGAGTAGTAGGTGATGATGGTCTCTCTTTGGAATTTGTCTGGAATAGGAACTACTGGTTTGGGTTTTGTAATTCTAGAAAATTACGCTACTTATATGATTTAATTAGTTAATAGGGTATTAATCAAATTAGTTAATTTTTTAGAGTATTGCGCCTAATTTTCTCAACAAATATTCAACAGTTGGTAGTAGTGGGCTTATTTATTATAAATAGTAGTAGTATAATTATTATTTCAGCAGTCTTGAGCAAGTCGAATCTGAAAATCAGAACATTCTTTTGCCATCTTGTTGCAACTTCTTAAAATAGATAATATTTTTGTTGATAAAAATTGAAAATTAGTTGTGAAAGTAGTTCTTTCAAATCGAGCAACTTCTTTTCACTTTAATGTTAAACAAAATTTAAATTAAAATAAGTTTGTCTCTCTTTTAAGCGCAGCAGTCAATTATGGGAACAAGGGCCAAGGTGATGATAGGCTGGCTCTCCATCATATTGGTTTCCTCTAAAAATCATATTCCGATGCTTCTCCGAGAATACAGCAACAAGAAATAAACAGCCCAACATGACGAACATAAATTCTTAACTTCTGTCGGCTTTTGGAATGTCAAGATCTTGAAATACTGGGCTATCAACTCCCACACCCATTGCATTAAGGCCATTGTCAACATATACCACAGCACCAGTGATAGCTGAAGCCAGTGGAGATGCCAGAAAAGCAGCAGCATTCCCAACCTCCTCTGTTACATTTATTTTGCAGGTTTAGAATTTCTATAGATGGTTACACCTATTTGATCCATTCTTTTCATGTTTCATTTTTTGTTTTCCTAGGGATAGGTGTATGGGGTGGGTGGTTCTAGCAAGTGAAGTTTCTAAAGCTTTGATATAACGATAATGTTGATGAAGTTGGAGGATAAGACCGATCACTCACCAGCAGTGAGTTCCTTCTGCAAGGGAGCATTCTCCAGTGAATAGTCGATCATCATGTCAATGAAACCAATAGCTTTTGCAGCACGGCTTCTTAATGGACCTGGTATATTATTACAATTGAGACCGTTAATAGGTAAATTCATCTCACTCACTTCAAATTTTATTAAGAACTCCCCATCTTGTTTTCTGAATATCAGTTTTGACATTATCAATGAGTTGCATGAATTAAAATCACTGCATTCCGGCAAGGAAACCGAACAAACGCTGGGACTCAAACGGGTTTTCAAGATCCAAAATTTAATTACTTAAATCATCTATATGTTTTACAGATTCAATACCTGCAGATATAGTGTTGACTCTGATTTTGTGTTTTCTTCCAGCTTCAAAAGCCAGCACCTTCATGAAGTGCACATATTTCCATAAATCATGATCTAAGTACAAGAAAATTGAAATAAGATCACCCAGAAACAGGTAAGACTCACCTGTGTGTCACTCTCTAGAGCAGCCTTTGCAGAACTCATGCCACCTCCATATCTACAATAATAGACAAGGTAATCTCAGAATGGAAGGAGATGAAAACGAAGCCTATTTGACTATTTGAAGGTAAATGTACCCAGGTATAATCCTCTCAGATGCAATATATGTTAGAGAAATTGTAGAACCGCCTAGTACATTATAACCAGAAAAAGGTTAGCAAAAGTGGTGCCAGTTGCTTATGACAAAAAATATATCTTCTTCGAGTGAAATGTTCAAACCAGGATATGGATAGGTAAGCATACCTGGATTCATGATGGGGACAAAATGTTTGAGTAAAGAAACAAAGGAGTAACTTGATGCAGAGATGGCTGCAAGATAACCGTATCTAGATGTCTCCAAAAGAGACTTGCTAACCTACATGCAGTCTCCCAACAGTTCAAGGAAAATCGTGATCCCACAACAACAGGATGATGAAAAAAAAAAAAAGAGTACCTCTGGACCATTGGCAAGTGAATGCACTAGGATATCAATGGTACCAAAATCCTGTTTCACCAATTCAGCAACTTGCTACAGACAATATAGATCCTTTCAGCATTTTGAAGTTATTAACTCAACAATATGCTCATGTTCATAAAACAAAAGTGTGTGAATAAAATACAACTCAATGTCCTTGCATTTGCAAAAAATAGTCATCTAGTGCTGCAAAAATGGAACCTAAAGGTACTTGATTCAAGTTTCTTGAGCCATAACAATATAAAGTATAAGAAACTCTGGAAATCAATTAGTAATATACAGAAACAGGACAAAACAGTCAGGTTAGCCAACTTCTTGAGCCAATTTTTGGCAAGTTAGCTGAAAAATGAGGTGACATCACTGAGCTTATGTTAGAACTTTGCTCAAGCTCCCATTATTATACTAAAAGAAATGCTGAAAGAAAAGGAGAAGAGAAGAAGTTTAGAAGCTACTACCTTAACTGTCCAATTTGAAGATCCAGCGTATCGTTTGTTTGTTTTCACCTGCACCATAGCACAAATTATTTTTTCTAAAGAATATAATTCATTTAGGGAAATTCCGCAAAATATTTCATACATCTTCAGGAACATCCTCGGGACAGTCATAAACTGCATCCAATGGGTAGACTTTTGTGATTTCCATTAAAGAACCATCAGGCAACCTAAGACATAGAATTCCAAATTAGTGATCCATTGACATAAACAAAGAAAAACTACATTAGGAAGATATGAACAGTTTTGTTCTTACACGCGCGACTCATCAAACTTCCCACGTCGTAGACTGGTCTCAAAAATATTGAGGGCCTAAGAGATAGTTTCATTAGGAAATAACATATCTACATAGTCTTGGAATAATTCTGATGAACAAAAACACCATAAATACATTAGAATACATACAGGAACCCATGTACCAACAAGAATCTCAGCACCGGCAGCTGCAAGAGATTTTGCTATTGCCCATCCATATCCATTATCATCAGCTATACCAGCAATAAATGCCCTCTTACCTGTAGTCAGTGCTACATGTATCAGTGAAGTCCATAATTGTGATTATGCTTGTAACCAAATTCAGTTCGCTTGTTTTTCCCACGGAGTTTTAGTTACAGGTAACACAACATTATGTTATTTGGAGAAATAATTTTCTCATACCATTCTGGCATTCACAATCACACAAAATAAGCATAGTTCAAAATCATGATGGCTAATGATCTAGCTAGCTTGTAACTTCTATGCAGCTATACCTCTATGAAAAGTGTAGCATTTGGAGCAGGCAAAATAATCAACCATACAAACAGAATGTTATCTATTTCTACTTAGAAATGGCAAATGGGAACTGTCTATACGTTCGATGGGAAAAATATATAAGAACAATGTGATAAGAGACAGATCGAACTCAGGCAAATGCTATTAGCAAGATAGATTTAGATTTACTAGGCTTGAGATGCTTCATAATTCCTCATATTTCTTTGGAGGTAAGGGTCTTGTCCCCCTCCGTTGTACTTAATCGCTCATATAAATGTACTAGGTAGGGTAGCATCAAGGGAGTGTGAAAGGGATATACTTGATAGTTTCATAAATTGCATTTCAGCCCCTAAACATTTTCAAATTATGTTGATTGCTCCCTGAATTTCTAAATTTGTTTGTATTTCTGTTTATGTTTTCATAATTTTCTATTTAAATGAAATCATTGTGTAAGTTGATGTCTAATTTTTTATTTGAGAAATTTAAATCATTGAACTTTCATCTCTGTTCCACAGTTCCACTTGTACGTGACGGATGGTGTGGTTTAATGCCAAACCCCATCTGGGGCTTAGGTGAGTAGGCCTAAAAACCCTTGCCCTACGTGGATGGATTTACACAAAAATAAAAGAAGAAGATGCTAACTGTTACTTAAAAACAAATCCAGTAAACTACTGTAACATACTTATTACTTAAAAGGGAAAAACTGGATGCACAACTTTGTAAGGTCCCACCTCTCAGATCAACGGGCAATCCAGGCAAAGGCTGTTTATCACTTGCTCCAGACGCTGCTTTAATAACATTCCTTTCAGATTTTAGAAGGTTGAGGTTGAAGCTTTTGTAAAACGACTTTGTCGATGAGATGAAAGATGAGCTTCGAAGCTTTTCACAAGATATGCCTTTGATATCATTACCAAAGCATGCAATGCTTGAACTGGGAATTCTACGAGCTGCAGAAATGCAAGGCTTTGGTGTTACAATTTGTGTACTAGGAATTGCAGTTCTGGCCATTGGTTTTAAGTCGAAGGATTCTGCAAGAAATTATCCAACCAAATTTGATGACTGGAAAACAGAATGATAAGTTGCTGCAGAAAAACAAAAGAAATTAACAGAAACACTTAAGTCACATTCTACTGTCCTAATCCAGTTGATGATTAGTCAAAACAAACATGTATACCTCAGTTTTAACGTAGTCACAAAATCGTAATTTACACTTTACAACAAGCATTGTCTGTTCTCAATCAGTGTATTTTTTGAAACATAAATAAGGGACATGAAGTTCTGCACCGTTTAATTATCTGGTATGTTATTCCTTTTTTCTGTATTTTGTTCTGCTGAGTGCCATTAGGTGGAGGGATGGATTAGTAAAACAACCAAGAATTCATGCTTCCGTGACAAAAAACCAAAGTAAGAATTCACTATTTTGAATCCTGGCTTAACATTTGCTTGATTGAAATTTCTAAAGTAAAACATAAAAATTATTGATACAGCAATCAAATTGAGTACATAATCCCTCTTGAAACATTTTATTACTCAAACAAAGACCTAGAAACCTATATGTACTGCATATACTGTTGGAAATTAGAGAACAACTAAGCAAGAGAGAAGCTGGAAGAATGTGGAAGCTGCTGGAATAATGTAATGCTGCCACTTGCTGAAGGAGGTGCCAATTGATTCAGAATTTGTTAGTGCTAGAGTGTAACAGAATTTAGTTTTGCCAGCTGTACAAATCTGTTGTAGTTTGTGTATATATACTCTTGTAATCTCTTTTATTTTATACATACANTAGTGCTAGAGTGTAACAGAATTTAGTTTTGCCAGCTGTACAAATCTGTTGTAGTTTGTGTATATATACTCTTGTAATCTCTTTTATTTTATACATACAAATTGAAGGAAAACTCATCTTTACAGCAGCCGTTTCTTTTCTTTCTGCACATTCATTGTGCCATTTAGCTTCCTAATTGTTTTTCTTATATATACAAATTCAAATATTTAATCACATTCAAGTGATTCGTTTATCACAATAGAAGCCAATCATGAATTAGACACGTGAACATACATTTCATAGAAAATAGTACGAAATATCGACTACCCACAAAAGATCTGGTAAAGAAAACAACAATAACAGTAATTTGAAAATGTTAAGCACAAGACCCAATCAACATTGGATCAATACATACATACGAACCCACATTCTGTAAACGCACAACCATATCATAACTCGCATTAATTGAAGAAGCAAGAATTTCAAAACTCACCTTTTCTTGAAAGGCTTTTAGAGAGAGAGAGAGAGAGAGAGAGAGAGAGAACTCTATTGAACAGGCTTTTTGGTGGAAATATATGAGGGGGCCGTACGTTAATGCACGAAGAAATGTAGGTTTCGATGAAAACAATGCGCTTTGGTTTTTAGTTGGTTGGTTTGAAGTTGAACTGTTGGGAAGCTTTGAAAGTGCCGTTCGGAGAGTGAGAATCTGAAACTGCGAATGCCTGCTTGGACAAAATGACAGTCTTGCCCCTTCTTTTGTTGGGCTCAAATGGACTCATTGTTATGAGATTGGGCTTTAAAGATATGTTGGCTCAGATCCAATTGTCGAACGTCGCTTTGCGGCCCATATTTGAATTCGAATAGAGAGAACTTATCGAAATAGCACTAATAAAAGTAATAAAATTGTCGAACTTTTCTTCTCTCAAAATTTTCACCACCAATGGAAAGGTGATTCTACTAGATTAGGTCGATGCTGGTCCATCAAGAATGAAACAATTTCTTTTATTTGCACAATAGAATGCGAGAAGGGATGATTCAATTTTTAATGATGTAATCGAATGTCTTCTACCTTTTGTAAATTTTGCACCAAGCAAGGTTTATGCAAGAGATATTCAACTCTCAAACCAGGGACGAGGAAATCAAGCTCACACTTTAAGGTGTAAAAAAATTATAGAAATTCCTTTTTTTTTTCTTTTTTTTTTTCCCGTAATTATCAGTCCCATAGAATTTTTTTTATTTTTTATTTTTTGTCCCCACGACTCCACCTTGCTAAAACCATTCCCTTAATTTCTAGTATTACCGCCCATGTTGATTATTTCAAAATTTTCATCAAAAAAGGGATTTAAATAATTTTAATGGTACTATTTTATTACTTCTCATTTGTCATCTAACGTAAAAATAAGACGGTGTGACATCCGCATAGTGTTTGACAATGATTAATAGTAATTTTAAACGAATTTAGAATTTTTAATGAATATTTAATTTCTTCGACAATTTTAATGCAACTGAATGAGTTATGACTTGTTAATTAAAGCACTTCAACTCAATTATGATGCTAAATTTTCTATACAATCAATATATCATCCATAGTTAATATCCATAGCCCTGGTTTGATACCAATTTTTCTTAAAATATATTTTTCTCTTTATTTTTTCAACTACACGCTTTTCAATAAAATAATATTACACGCAAACACAAAATTTTTTCCTTATTTTTATTTTATACATTTTTCATCAATTTACTATTTCAAATTGCATTCTTACTATAAAATGGGAAACAAACAAACTCTAGATAATACATCAAATATTGGGTTAAATGCACAAGTCACCCAATTTTGAGCGGAGGTATATAGGTCTCTTATTTTCGATTTAGAACAGTCAGATCACCCAACTTCAATTGCTTACTGAGTTAGTTGCTCATCTTCAATTTGCTACAATCAAGTAACACAACTTCAATTTGCTTGCAAATATAATCTTTCTATGAATTGTCCCATCAATTTAAATAATATTATATGATGATATGGACATTAAAACCAATGTATAACTGCTCTATATGTCTATGTCACAAAATAATGTATATCACCCATCTTAAACTATT
Organism: Fraxinus anomala; assembly: GCA_903798345.1. Lineage (NCBI taxonomy): Eukaryota > Viridiplantae > Streptophyta > Magnoliopsida > Lamiales > Oleaceae > Fraxinus > Fraxinus anomala. Next base: position 9,947 of record CAIGRN010059135.1, read on the forward strand.
ATTTTAAATAAAATATAAACCATTTTACATATTAGCTATTCATTATTTTTAACGTCGAGATTAGCATATTTTGTTAGTTAAACAGACCACGGTGAACAAAGTGACCAAATATACAAGCACAATGAAATTGGGTGAGTTGGTTACACCAAATTGAAAATGTGTGACTAGATCTGTAAGCAAATCGAAGTTTGATAATGTGATTGTACAAAATTGAAGATGAGTGATCTAGATGCACATTAGTACATGAATTGAAAATCATTCTGTGGAAAATTTTATCCAAGTCATGATTGAATAATTTCGATATTGCCACTTAGTGCATGTCTTTAATATGAAGATAAATTTCTTAAATAAAAATGAACAAAAATTTGAAAAATGTTGTAAATGGTAAGTCTATTAGTAAATAACAATTGTACCCATGCAATCTTAGAAATTATTACTATTTTATCCATAATCATTTCCTATAAATATGAGACTTTAATTCTCATTATAAAACATACACAAGTTTATTGATTTCTCTAGTTCTTCAATTTTTTTTTCATAACACATTATCAGCACGATTCTTTTAGAAGGTAATAATTTTCTTAAGTGTAACCATCTATCACGTGTACCGAAATTAATTTGATAATACGTGAATTTTTATATCAATTTGGTCTATCGGAAACGATTCTTCCGCAATCAATTCTTTTATACACACCTGCCACAATATGTGCGTCACCCAACCCGGGGGCGGATCTAGAATCGAATTACAAGTCTGGCTAATACGTAAAACAAAAAAAAAAATTACACAAGATTTTTTTTTTTCTACTAAAAAAAAATTAAATGGGTTGGGCCTGATCCCTACCCAACTTTTGTGTGTATCTTGCTGCCCAACTGTCCAAATAATTTGTGGTTTATTAATGTATTTAGTCAAAGTTGATTATTTTATGATTACTTTTTGTTAATTCATGTTGGTTTTCTTTTTACACGTAATTCCATGATTTTCGTAATACGTTTCTGCACCGTTCATGTCTTTAATTCTGTCATTGCCTGTACATTGTGCCGCAATTTGTGTCATAATCATTATGTTTACTAATTAATTTCTATATATAAATTTATATTCTTAATATTTTTAACATGATCAAATAACCTTAGATGTCCATTCTTCTTTAAAATTAATAATGTATCTTATTGATGCTCCCAAAGAAACACAACTCTGTATATAATACATGGCTTCTAAAGAGCCGATGTTTCTGAATAATAATTTGTTGTTGCTCATAAAATAGCACAACATTATAATTGATATTTTAGAAGAATATTACTTGCTTCTGAAGGACATGAATTATAATTTTCAATATTTTAGAAGAATGTTGATATATTTCTCTTGAAAAAGTAATAGTAAAATATAACGTATACCCGAAATAGCACATGTTTCGAAAAATATAGAAGTTTTAATTAGTGTTTATCTTTGAAGGAAAATATAGAACTCATGTCCTGTTGACTACTTGATTAACTATTATGTGATGGTTAATTACATTCTTCGAAACTAATTGTATTTTCTTTTGCTTTATTTTGTAATTAATAAAATGACAAATATCACAAAATGTGAATTTGCTGTACTTGATATATCTGACAATGATTATCTATCATGGGTCATCGATGCCGATGTTCATCTTATCTCAAAGGGTCTGGAAGAGACAATAAAAGAAGGAAATATAGAATCTTTGCAGGATCGTGTAAAATCACTTATCTTCCATCATCACCATCATCATCATCTTTATGATAGATTGAAAATCAAATACCTTACTGATAACTCAAGAATAAATAACCAATAGGGAGGTGAATTGGTTTTTGAAACTTTTTTGACAATTAGTCTCAAAATTATTTAATACACAAGATATAAACGTAAAGTGTAATAAAAGAAATAAATATGCAAATTCGATAACTTAATTCAAGTATTGTCTCTTAAGTAGATATAATACAATATAAATAGCAATTTAAAAGTAAAATGTAATAATGTAAAGATGACAAACGAATAATAGCACAATGTAAATAGCAATGTAAAGTAAAGTGTAATACTATAAAGATGACAAACGAATTTAATGGGGTTCGATACACAATGTGTCATACGTCCCCGTTACCAAGCTCTTCGTCACGAGTAATGCCAAATGCACTATAATGGTAATTTACAAACAAAGAGTATCAATTCTTAAGTGACTTACAACAAGGAGCACATATCCATAGGTGACTTACAATAAGGAGCACATATCCTTAACAACAATCGAGTTTTCACAAGACTCTCGAAACCACCAAAATATA
>CAIGRN010059159.1:0-24482 GCA_903798345.1 Fraxinus anomala
AGTGGGATTCGACATCTTAGCAATGTATTTCACATATTTGAAAAATACATTTACTTGATTTCATTAGTTTAGTTGATAATTTAGAGATTAGTATAGAAAACTCAAAATTTATTTGATATTCAATTAATGTTACTATTAATTTGAACTCGATTAAATATTTAGTCATCGTGGGTTCAATACTCTATTCATCATTATATTACTTATTCACGATCCTGTTCACTTGCGGGAAAACGATCAAGTTTTTGTTACCTACAAAGACTCTGTGTGAGTCCAAAAGGACCTCATTTAAGATGTCTAATCATTTAAGAATACTTAATGGACACTTAGACCGGTGCTAAATACCAACAGAGTTGAATAGCATTACTTGTGGTGCATAATGTTTTTTGATGTATTATGCGGCAGTTTATGTTTTGTGCGACTTAATTCTTTAAGAGTCCATTCACTTTTTTATCCTCCTTTATTACAAGGAATCTCATATCCTAAATATGTATGCGTCCTGACTTGAATTTTGAGAATAATCTTCAAGTTTGTTGTCTATTTGTAGAATAATAAAAAAGATTCACTAAATCATGCCTTGATTATGCAACCAATTATGAAGAACCAGTTTCAGATTTAAAGGTTTAAAGAAGTGAAAAATAAAACAAACCAAATTATTGTAACCTTTATAGCCGATGTCCTCGATCCAAGTTGATTATATTTTTTCTTTGTCAATGCAAGACAATCAAACAATTCCCGAACATGGTCTGTGCATAAATAGTAGACGATTAAAAGAGAAAAGGGAAGAAGAAAGATGTGTTTTCTGGTTAAATTTGTACAATTTTGCTTCGGCATCAGAAATCATAAAGCCATGAGGTAAATGTCAATCCAAAATTTCATCTCTAATAGCAAAAAAAAACATCAGACCCCTTCATTCAACGCGAATGTGAAATTATGATTTGAAGGACTAATGTTACGTGCTAAAATAAATATTAACCACAAGGGCTCCACGTAAGCTCCAACGGGCCCCATTACTTACCTATGAGGACTCCACATTAGTCCAAAAGGACCTCGCTGCATGCCAGTGTGTCCACTAGCATTTGTACCAAGGCCGTCGAGGCTCACCCTAAGCATAAAATGCCTCGGCCACTGAAGTTTCATCTAGCAAAGATGCGCTCGAACCTACCACTTGGAATAAATGCTCAACTATGCCACACAATTAAATCAACGTGATCATCCATGCAAATGCATGTATGTACATAACATATTGCATGACACGTGGCAAAGCACGACTCAACCAAAAAAATTGAAACTTGGATTTAATCATGACTTATCGTATAATGATGAGTGTTTCAATGCACAAAAATAACTAAAAAGTTTCTAAAAGTCGTATATAAAAAGGGACATTAACACAAGAAGAAAATGATTGAAAAAATCAAATGGCTAAAATGCTAAAGGAAGAAAAATCTCAAAGAAATATTCCAATCTAAAAGTCCGCCTTGGATTAAGGAAAAATTAGGGTCAAACTCTTGGGAAAATATCAGCTCTTCAATCGAAACTCCATCGAAAACTTGTTTTTTTCTTCCTTCAAACAAAAAGCACGCCCAAAAACACTCAAAAAAATCCTTAAAAGGGGAAAACCCCCACCTAAATTCAGACAGGAAAGCTGGCTTTAAAAAATAATTTCTATTTTTTAGGTCAACTATATTCCTTTTGAAATTAGATATAAATTAGCACATGATAATAAGGGTTATAGGAGATAGAGATACTACTATGTTTGATGCAATCTTTATTGATATTCTAGCTTTATATTTCGTTTTTATATATTTGCATCCTTCATAGATACATAGTCGGGTCGTAGATAAGAATTGATTTAATTATCTTAAAGAGAAAATTAATACATAATTTATTCGATTGTCAACAAAAATGCGAATTATCAAAACTGAATAATGAAGAATTAAAGTAGGTTAATAATGGTTGATTTGAGATCATAGTGCCTTTTGTGATTGAATTAATTTCAAGAATTTGCTTGCTTAATTTCGTAGATATAATTGTGTGTGCTTTGAATTAGAGCCATGTCTAATTAAAATTAAAATAGATTGATAATCAATCAATGGGGGTTCGACTATCTACTCATTATTATATTACTTGTTAATGATTACGGGATAAAATTGAAAATAGTAATCGAGAAAAAAATGTATAATACGATTAACACCCTGTTTGAGCCACATTATTCTCCCAAGAATGCATTTTAAATAGTATTTTGATGAAAAATATGTGGTTAAAAATAGTGTTTTGAAGGAAAATATGTGGTTAAAAAATAAGGAAAATTTTTGAATTTGTGTGTAATATTATTTTATTGAAGAATGTGTGGTTAAAAATAAGAGAGAGAGAGAGAGAGAGAGAGATATGTATTTTAGAAGAATGGGTATCAAACATGGTGTAAGTTTCACCTGGTCTAACAATTCATAGCCCGCTCTCATTATGTCAAGGATTTTTCTCTTCTTCTTCTTCTTCTTCTTCTTCTTCTTATTTTCTTATTTATTTATTTTTTTTCTTTTGGCATCTTCCTCACAAGAATTCAATTTCCAAATTCTGAATGCAACAGAAAGTTCTCTAACACTTCATTTGTGTAAAACTGATGACTTTTCATATTTATAATTTTACACTATCGAAGTAGACTCATAACGTTGTCCTAGTTTGTCCAATCAAAAACATCGTACTGCTTTTACACGTGTCAAAGCCACGTGAAGGCATCTGACTCGTCTATCAACCCTCCACCTTGGCTGCACATATCCCAGCATTGAAAATTTTCATACAAGTGGCCTAATTGATCATGTAATGTACCAAAGATTGGATGCAAGAAAACTATAACATGGTTCTTTGGATTCCCAAAATTTTTGCATTGTCAATCCAAATGGTGGTCCTAGGAAGTTCACAGAAACCTGTTGACTTCTCTACTTCTGAGGGAGGCTCTATCTCGGGAAACTGTTGTTTCAGATATAAGAATCGCACTTCTAGAGATTATATTTCATGTGGTTATGTTTGGTACACTGTATTAGATAACACTTCATTTTATTGTGTCGTGTCCTTGTTCAGAAAGGTTGTTTTAAAAAAATTTAACATTCTCAAAGTAACGCATGATATTAGAAACAATACCGTACAATCTAAATGAATATATTTGACTTCTTTTTATCACATTGTTTCCTCATCAGGACGAGTACTTCTCAGAAAAGTTCACTCTTTTTAAAGTAGTATATTACTATAATCCCTTCACATGTTTCTATATCTTCCTACATTTCCTGAATTGAAATAATGTTATTCCCTATAAACATTCCATGTACTTTTTAAATGCCTTCCATTTATAGAATGTTTTCGTAGAGAGAAAGAATCTTAATTTGAGTTTCCGGGGTAAGTTGTTAACAGTTTCTTCCCATTTTCATTCATTCAAATTTTCATAACAATCACCTTTCCTTTTCAAGAAACTCCTTTACCCCACCCTTTATTGAATTGATTATCCCTCTCCCGTGTAGGTAAGTTTGCTGAACCACGTTAAAGTTGAGTTTTTCTCTACTCTTTCTATTTTTATTTTTTTTCTTGACTCGCTTTTTCGAACACAACCCACCACTTATACTGTATTGTCCCTCTGTTTTCAGGTGATGAAGATGGGGACCAATCACATGGAGATACAACAAGAAGAGCTGAAAATAGAGGGTGTTTCATTTATAGTGAGTTTAATGCTGTATATATTACTTGATTATTGCCATAGGCAGGTTGAACAATAAATAGGTTTCCATTTAAAAGTGTGTTTTGCTATGAGATTTTGAATCAGAGAATGTTTTACAGAAATCACAGGGACTTGGTTGCAAGGAAAAAAGTTTCTGCTCTCACAAGCAACTGGAGATCCCAAAGAGCCCTAATAATGCTATGGAGTTCTTGTGTAGATCATGGAGCGCTTCTGCCTCTGATTTCCTAAATATATTTTCATCCAGAGTGAGACACTGTTTATACATGACAAAGTAATAGTGATCAACTACCACCTTAACTCTAGTCGATGTAAATTGTGTTAAAAGTTAAAACTAACTGTCATAGATTCGTTTAAAAAAAATTAAAAAATTAAAAAAAATTGCTGGTCATTTGCTACCTTTGTAGAATGTGTCCAAGATTTATCCTAGGAATCTTAAAAGTCATCAAATTTAATTACAAGTACCGTACATGTTACATGAGCACGTTGAACTTTTAGTGGAGACCACCATGTGCAACTAACTTAGAACTTCGTTATATATTTCATAATTATTTTCCATTGTCAAATTGACTACTAAAGGGCTTAACTAGTCATCATTTATAAGACATCAATGCAACCATTGAGCCTCCTCTCACCCAAATGTGCAGAACATCTTAGCACCCAGTAACATAAACAGAGTAGAAGAACATGAAGAGCACGAAGATGACACGATGAATAACATCCCTGGAATGTACAGAGCTACAATCAAGGAGGACAACATTCGGGTAATCATCAATAACTTAAGCAAACTCTAAGCAAAGAGATCATATTAATCATTCAACATGCTTGGTAAATAGGACTAGATGTGGACGATCTTCTTTATCTTAAGAGCGTGTTTGGCAAAACTTAAATTATATTTTAAACTGGTCAAACATAATTTTTATCCACGTATTCCGTAAGATACACAATTCACTATGCACTCATTATTCACATATTCTATAAATTTTACAACTTACAAGCACTAAAACCCCTACCAAAATGGGCACTTTAATATCGTCGTTCAATACAATCCATCCTACCAAACAAGTAATCTTTGTCTTCAAGATCCTAACACCTTTCTGGTTTATCAATCCATACATTGAATTGTGTTGTTCCATGGAATTCAATCACGCAAAGACTTGGTTGAAATGGAAATCATTGAAAAGCTTCTTAAGATCACGTAAAGAGAAGAAGAAAGAGGAAACCCGACTCAGAACATCCCAATTACATGTGCACTTTCACTCACACAACTTGCTGCAGCCATTGCTGAAATAACCAGAGGAAAACAGGATTTCAGTCAAGTCCACAAAGGCATGCTTGGGGCATCTGGTCAGGATATGGGTGAAGTAGTAGCTTCAGCTGCAGCTTTGGTAACCACAGCATTTGCTGAAGCAGCAGAATCATTGGGTGCACAAAGAGCCCAAGTTCGAGCAGCAGTTAATTCCGGCATGGCCATCCAAGCTCCAATCGATATGATTGCAGTAACAGCAACAGCAGCAACATGTACGTTTTTTTACATATTTCCATCTTTACTTCCCTTCTAATGAATGAAAAGGAAAAAAAAAAGGACAGAAGGGCTAAAAGTATCATCTATTGTACCATCTAGGATAGCGTACCAAAACGGTTATTCAAAACATAAAGACCTTCAATTCCTCATCATTTTCATGCTACAACAGGTCTAAGAGGAGCTGCAATTCTATCAAGAACCATGTCGAACTCCCTAGCGAGCACCCAGGAGATGCTAAGAATGGATGCTCAAATATGCATAATCATGCCATCAGGTGGGAAATTTGACTATATTCCAAACCTTTTCTGCATACTATGAATAAGATAACCAAGCAGAAGCATGATTCATGCAATTACATTAGTTCTTAGGTTTGCATACATGCATGTGATGTTAATGGATAAACAAACACAAAACTCTGCATGCAGGACGAAAAGAATGCAGGAGGGTCAATGTCTATATGAAGCAGAAACATCTTACAATGAGCTTCAGAAAGAAATACTTCAGAGGAGCTCTAACATCTTCCAAGGAGTGTATGTCACATTCTTTCTTATCCATTCACGAGCTGATCAAATATATGTATCTACATCTTTTTGGGTTCTCTTTCTTGTCCCCCTGATCTTTCAGAAAGATACTAAAAACAACAAACATAGAGAGCAAAGCAAGTTAATACTTACATCATTCCTCTTTCGCAGACAAGGTTGTCAGCATTTTGGAGAGTGGGGAACATCAAGAATACTCTTTTCTCAGTCTAAAGACAAACAATGGTGTCATTCAGCTGCTATTTGAAGACAAGATGCAAGCGAGAATCTGGATATCAACAATTTTTAATCTCTTTGAGATACACAGCCCCTATTGGCAAGAAAGGAACAAGGATTATCACTTCCACCCGTCTAGCACCATAGTTTGATAAATCCAAGATCCCAGGTTGGAAATCCGTTTGAGATCTACTGTGCAAGAGAACCTTAATTACATAAAATTGCAATTGAGCATCCAAAACAAAGAAAAATATTCCACAATTGCTCATGATGAAAACTTTGTACAACAAAAGTGATGTTACTTTCATGTCTCAAATATCCCACCTACGATACATAGGATACATAACTGGATAAGAACTGAATTTATGAAGTGAAAAAAAATGTATTATATCATGTTTTAGTATTACATCATTGCCTATGAATACTGCATGTATAGGGCAGCGATAGCCATCTGGTGATCTTTATTTATTTCTCTTCAAAATCAACATCAATGACGTCTGGTTGACTCTTTTTCGAAGAGGAAGTGGTACCTCGGCTGCCTTTTGAAAAAAAGTCACCCTTTGGCTGCCATACAATGTTTCCACAGCTTGCACAACTAACTGTTTGGCTCTTGTATCCAACAAACTGCCTCCTACACGCTGGGCATTCTCCCTGCTCAGATAAATTAATACACACGTGAATCATACATGCTCATACTAATTACTATGGCACCATTTCCATGATTAGGGATCTAAGTAGGAATCAGATCCAAAAAATAAATAAATAAAACAGGAAGGAATGACAAAGGTAAATGCAAGGATAGAACCAATTTAAATTTATATAAACTTTTGCTGCGGTAGTAGAGTAAAATTATTATACAGAGGCGGCCACCGGGGGTTTCTACAGAAATAGGGCCTCTTGCCACCTTATTGGAATTTGCAAGTGATAAAAAGCCTGAGCTTCACTCAGATGTTAAATTATAAGATCCATCCAAGGCTAATATATCTTCACTGTTCATTTAAATACAATCATATTTTCTATAGTTTAAAATCAATTGGAATGGAATTCAATTGGTGGTTTGGTATCAAAACAAATATAGCAGGATAGTATATATGGTTGGAATATTTATGATGCTTGATTAAGTTGTGCTAGACAAGTCATGAACTCAATAATAGACAACCAAGGGCAACAAACTATAACATGAACAAGAAATAGCCAATAAAGATAATTTTTATTGTCACAATCCAATTGTCGATCATTTCCAAGGCTGCAAAGAATGCATGCAGTTAAAAAAGGGGCTTTTTACACCTAAAAACTGTGAAAAATAGTATACGGATATCTTTATCATTTTTGCCAATTTTTCATAATTAAGAGGAAGTGCTTATAAATGATTTATATTATAAATAGATAGAATAAGTAGTGGATATGTGGGTGATACTCGTGGGTCTCTCTAAATGTAAAGATAAGAAGTGGCCTGAGTGTTTATAAGCAAGAGCCAAACATAGCCTAAATATCATGCTTAAGAATCTTTCATAGAGAAAAATCTGCAAAAGCAAGATAACTGAACTTCATTATGAAAACTTTACAGGAAGAATGAAAAAAACTTAACATCGACGAGCAACTAAAAATTGAAAGGATATACTCAAAACAAAGTCAGTCAGTCAGTCAGTGAGAAATGTCCCACTGTTTAGCATGCGGATCTTCAGCCATTTATTATAATCCTGGGCAGACATGCCACATCCAGGATAATTTATCCCCAATGCACTTCCAGACAAATTCATTCAATAAAAATAAGGTTAAGAAAGTCAAGAGAGGATGAGAACATCAAACAATGTTACCTTAATAACAAGATTGTTGGCCACAGCCCCAATTAGAAGAGGACCAGCAAATGGAAGTACCCACATGGAGAATATCAGAACCCGGAATAGCCATCCAGACAGAGCAAACCAAACGAAGAAGATTGTCTGTACAAAGATATATTCAGATTTAGAATGTAGAGAACAAAGACTGAAAGATTTGAAATCCAGTTGTCATAACACACTGAAATGACATGCCCAGTGATCCTAGCTAGTGTATTTATAGTCCATACACTGAAAAACCCCAATTTCAATTTACTTCTATTCGAGAAATAGCAAATGCTTTTAATTTATGTTAAAGCAAAATCTCCTTTTCTGACATAGAAACCTTAGGGCAACTCCAAAGGAACACCAAAACACCAAAATACATAATTAAAAAAATAAAAAATAAAAAAATTGGTGCAAAATCTCCAATGTAGCACCAAACTTTGCACCATTTTGGTGCAACACTATTCACTCTGCACCATTTTGCACCAAATGGTGCAAAGTCAATTTTTCCCTTCATTTTTATTTTTCAAACAAATTGATTAAGGGTATTTGTGTTATATATTTTTTAATACAATAAATTTATTAATATTATAATTATTATTACGATTAGTCTATTATTATTATTATTATTATTATTATTATTATTATTATTATTATTATTATTATTATTATGTGCATTTATAATAAATTTTAATAATGTAGAAAATAATAGATAATGAATTAACTAAAATAAGAATAAAAAATTTAAAATTTAACAAACACGATTATTTAAAGTTAACACGAAATATATTACAACCACCACGTACATACATTACTCTACTATTATATAAAGAAAAATGGAAGATCGCTTCCAAATCCTCCAATATCGTCAAAATAATTACCAAACAAACTAGATGAACTTCTAGATCGTTTATCTTGTTGTTGAGCACTCTTTTGCAAAATTTTTGCTTGTTCGTTTTGAAATAACAGACGTAGGTTTAGATCTATTATCGAACTCAAATCTTTCAATAAAATTTTATTCTTCTCACGATATTCTATCATTGCCAATTTCCTTTTTTGATGCACTAGATCGAGATTGGATGGAAGCACCATATAACACCCGGACTCGAATTTCTAGGTCTAATTACGAGAATTGAAAAATTAAGGGCTCGTTTAAGGGTTAATCCATCTTCTAGGATCTTGCAACAAACTTAGTATAAATGTTAATTCCCACAAGTTTTGCTCTTTGAAAAAGGGTTGTATGTTTGGTCAAACCCTTATATGAAAATCCTTGATATATGTTTTTTTTGTCATATTCATGATTGACCAAACATAGGGTAATGTGTAGTTTGAATGCATGTGTATATAGAATGTAGTATTCACATGAGGAATGAGGGAGATATTCTCGCTCATTTCACAAATTTCAAGGAACAATTTTCAATACTAGAATTAATAGTCTTTCCACCATCATAGATTTTTTCTTAATGATGCATGCCTAATCTTGTCCTATTTAAGCCTCTCATTCACATTCTCATGCTACCACACTTATTTTTCAGTCCAAATAATATATACATATACACGCACATAGCCGAGGTGGAAATTGTGTTGGAGATTTTGAAGAAGGAGAAGCTCTAAGCCAAGTTCAAAAAATGTAAGTTTTGGCTGGAGCGAGTAGTATTCCTTGAACATATTGTTACAACCCAAGAGTTAGAGGTGGATCCTAGTAAAGTTGAGGCAATGTTGATTGGTCAAGGCCAACTAATGTAGGAGAAATTCGCAGTTTCTTAGGCTTAGTAGGATACTATCGGAGGTTCGCTGAAGGATTCTCCAAAATATCAGGACCGCTAACACAATTAACACACAAGGGTGTAAAGTTTGACTGGATAGAAAGGTGTGAACCGAGCTTTGAGGAATTAAAACTGAAGTTGGTGAATACCCTAGTGTTAACCATACCCAATAGGTCAGGTGGTTTTGTGATCTATAGTGATGCTTCGTTTGAGATGTGTCTTAATGTAGCACGGCAAAGTGGTTGCCTATGCATCGAGACAATTAAAGCTACATGAACAAAACTACCCCACGCACGACCTAGAACTTGCCACGGTGGTCCATGCATTAAAGATATGGAGACATTATCTTTACGGAGGTAAATGTGACATTTATACGGACCACAAAAGCCTCGAATACATTTTCAGCCAGAATGAGTTGAACATGAGACAAAGAAGGTGGCTTGAGTTAGTAAATGATTACAATTGTGAAATTTATTATCATACAGGCAATGCGAATATGGTAGCTGATGCCTTGAGTTGGAAAACGGCAAGTCAATTAGCTATGTTAACTACGCAGGAACCATATCGAGAGCATTTGAGAGATTGAATCTCGAGGTTGTCATCACTCAGCTAGGTGTGGTCGCTCAAGTAGCAGCTCTCTCTCTCTCTCGACCCACACTCCGTGACAGAATTAAAAGAAATCAAAAGGGTGATCAGTCTTCTGAGTATATGAAGTCTGAGATTAACTCAGAAAAGCAAAAGGATTTCACCATAGCTAAAGATAAAACATTATATTATCAAGGACGAATGTGTCCACCGAATTTCAAGGATTTGAAAAGAGAGATTCTAGAGGAAACTCACTCCTCTCCTTATTCAGTACACCCGAGAGGCACAAAGATGTACAAGAATTTGAATGCAGTATTTTTGTGGGAATGCATGAAGAGGGATATAGTTGAATATGTTAAGAAATGTTTGATATGTCAGCAAGTAAAGGCCGAACACCAGCAACCATCAAGTTACTTAACCATTGGAAGTCCCAGAGTGGAAGTGGGAGCATGTAACTATGGACTTTGTGATTGGTTTTCCAAGGTCAGCAAGAGGTCATGATACTATTTAGATCATAGTAGATCGACTCACCAAATCGACTCATTTCTTGTCGGTTCGGATGACGTTTACTATGGACCAATTCGCACAGTTATATGTAAATGAGATAGTAAGGTTACATGGTGTGCCTGTTTCTATTGTATCGAATAGAGATCCAAGGTTCACATTGAACTTTTGGAAAAGTCTACACCAAGTTATGGGAACTAAACTAAAATTTAGTACGGCATTCTATCCTCAAACGGATGGACAGTCTGAGTGTACAATTCAAACAGTGGAGGACATGCTTCAGACATGCATACTCGAGTTTAAAGGACAATGGGAGAAGCATTTACCATTAGTTAAGTTCTCATACAAGAATAGTTACCACACTTCAATTGACATGGCACCATACGAAGCATGGGAGAAAGTGTAGATCACCACTTCATTAGGATGAAGTTGGTGAACGAAAGATTTTGGGGTCAGATATTATTGAGCAGACGGTGCATCCAGTTGAGAAAATTCTCACCAGCATGAAAATTGCTTAGGATAGACAAAAGAATTATGCAGATAGAAAGAGAAAAGGCCTGGAATTTTCAGTTGGTGATAAGGTATTTCTCAAAGTGGCATCAATGAAAGGAGTGCTACGTTTTGGCAAAAAGGGTAAGTTGCGGCCAAGGTTTATTAGCCGGTTGGAGATCTTGCAACGTATCGGGAACGTTGCATATCAGTTAGCGTTACATCCAAAACTTTCAATTGTACATGACGTCTTCCATGTGTCAATGCTTAGGAAGTACGTCCCTGATCCGAGTCATGTGGTCAACCATCAGTCTATAGAATTACAGCGAGATTTGAGCTATGAAGAAGTGCCAATAAAAATTGTTAATCAGAAATTTCAAACCCTCCGAAACAAAGTGTAAGCTAGTGAAAGTACAGTAATGTAATCACTAAATTGAAGAGGCGACATGGGAGCGAGATGTAGAGATGTAGGCCAAGTATCCACAACTTTTCGATGAATTTCAAAGTAAATTTCGAGGATGAAATTTATTTTTAGGAGGGTAGATTATAACACCCGCACCCGAATTTCTAGATCTAATTATGAGAATTGAAAATTTAGGAGCTCATTTGAGGGTTAATCCATCTTCTAGAACCTTATAGCAAACTTAGAATAAATGTTAATTCCCACAAGTTTTGCTCTTTGAAAAAGGGTTGAATGCTTAGTCAAACCATTATATAAAAATCCTTGATATATTTTTTTTTGTCATATTCATGATTGACCAAACATAGGGTAATGTGTAGTGTGAATGCATGTGTATATAGAATGTAGTATTCACATGAGGAATGAGGGAGAGATTCTTGCTCATTTTACAAATTTCAAGGAACAATTTTCAATGCTAGAATTAATAGTCTTTCCACCATCATAGATTTTTCCTTAATGATGCATGCCTAATCTTGTCTTATTTAAGCCCCTCATTCACATTCGCATGCTAACACACACTATTATTTTTTAAATCCAAATAATATACACATATACACGCACATAGCCGAGGTGGAAATTGTAAGAGGGATCAAGCAATTTTATTCCGTCTCTATTACTCTTTCTTTTAAATTTCAATGTAAGTACGCTACTTATGTTTGGATTATTATTATATTTCAAGAAAATTACTATAGGGTCCCATATGGTACAATATGATTATGATTATGTTAAGGGGACCGAAGTTTAGTAGCGCTACACATAGGAATTCTTACTACCTATGTTCGGTAAAATTCTTGTGTCTCCATTATGTTGATTATGATTATTATACTCATTTAAGTTATACACGATAATAATTCATGGCGTACTTATAGGAATTTATTAAATCTCACTCTATGATATTTCCCCCGTTTAGGTAATTGATGGTTCGAGACAATCGACGTGGAGATGGCAAAACGGGTTAAGATTAATAAATTATATTCTGTTTGAAACACAACTGTTAAATTTCATTTTTTTAAGACATTATTTAGGCTATGTTTTACGTCAATGCATTATTCTTTAATATTAAGATTTCGCAATTAATTATTGAAGTTAAAATCGCTTTTTATTTACTTAATGAGTAAAAACGTTTCTTGTTACTATTTAAGTCCCTATGAAAAAAATCGAATTTTATTTAATGACACTCAAATAGTGAAGAATTCGGGTCGTCACATGCCAACTCCAGAAGTTGAGTTGGTTAAAGACGAAAGCCATCTTTTTCAAAAATTCCTTACCCGTCATAGGCAGATCAAGGATAAAGAGGCTTACATTACACTTCGAAATGCATTAATCGATCACTTGTTGAAAGAACATACTAATTTCGAGAATTAAATTGCAACACTATTTCAACTTTTTAATATCATAATATCGAAATTTGAAATGCATTGAACTATTTTTTATGCATGATTTAATATTTTCTTCTTTTTTTTTTTTTTTAGTGTTTCTATTAGGGTGTGTTTGAGCTACATTATTTTGAAATAATGTATTTTGAAATAGTAGATTGATAGAAATTATGTGGTTGAAAAAAAAGGAAAAATCATTGATGTGATAGAAAATATTATTTTATTGAAAAATGTGTGATTGAAAATGAGTAGAAGAATGAGAATGAGAATTTTAATGTGGCTCAAACAGGGGTTTAATTGTACTATATTTTTTATATTTATTAATAAATTTAATATTTTTGTTAATTTAACGTAATTATTTATTTAGTATTTATGTAGTTGTAAAATAAATAAATAAATAATTTTTCAAATAAATAAATTGTTAAGAATAAAGAAAATGAAGAAAACAATTAAACATTGTTCATTTGGTGTAAGTTTTGGTGTAATTATTGGAGATGATTTTTAGTTTTGTGCAAAATTTGATGTAAAATGATGCAAAATTTACCTTAAATTTTGGTGGGGTTGTTGATGGCCTTAGAATATAATTATGGTTCAGTCTGTCTGAAACTGACTAATTGGAAAGTGCTATCAGCGCTTCATGCAAATCAGAAGTAACACCAATGTTACGTAGTTAACAATATATTTTATCAACTATCAAGAAAGAGGTCCTCATACTTGTCATTTCCAAACCCAATTCACTTGCTTTGACAACACACAATATGGTGGCCATTTCTAACCTATAATTGTCTTTATAAAAGAAAGATCACACTATATTTAGCTTCCAAATTTACAAATTTATATCAAGATATATAACCGACGAAACTACACAGTAATCATAAACACACAAGTCATATGTCCAACAAGACAGGGCTAACGAAAATGTGAATTATACTTACAGAAAAACTTTTTCCCAATGGCGTATCAAGAAAATCACTGAACTGCCTCCTGTACTGCAAAGACAACAAGTAACAGAACTATATTACTAACTAAAATCCCAACTTCAAAATGAACATCAATTTCGTGCAAGTTATCATGTTACGCCAAAAATATACTCAATTACAGAAACATCATCTTTTTAAGATTGTAATGAAATTTAAAATATGGCTGCTAGCATTAACAGACCCTCGGCCAATTTCTACTAAAATCAAGAGAGAAAGTCCGCCAACGCTGCGTAATTCCGAACTCGCGGTCGAGTTCACGGGCACGGCCTGCTGCAGAATTTGTCACCTCCGAGAATCTATCCGAGACAGCATACCTCCTGTTAATACGCTCGGCTGTCTTCTTGCTCTCGTACACTAGCTGCTCAAACCCATCATTAGCACTCCTCCACACGTCTCTCCAGGCCTCGCCAGAGGTCACACGCTTGGTGAATCCATCAAAGTCGCTGCGCCTGAAGGCCCGAATACAATCCGCGTGGCGAATAGGAACGAAATTAGGTTTACGGATTTTGCGATAGTGATGGAAGCGTTGAGTTTTTGAGGGTATTAAAGGGTGCCACGGCAGGCTCGACGCCATGACCACAAACAGGGGGGGAAGGGAACGCGGGTTAGCTAAAGCAAAAAGGAAGATTTAAGAGTTATGTGGAAGGCTAGAGAAGATGGTCTAAAGATGGAGAAATTCTAATTTGGCCCCTACTTGAGTTAAAGCTTTGGCAAAGTAACCCTAAATTTCTCTCGAAAATAACAAAATATAAATGTGTAAAATCTATCAATAAACAATAGATAATAGGATTATAGGTTAATGGTATTCCTCATTGAACTTTCACTAAATTTTAGTTTAATTTCGAATTTTATCGCTGCGAGTTAAATGTTTTATTGACCATTCAACTTTACACCATGTCTCGATTTACCTATTAAAATTAATCAATTGTCTAATTGGCCACTCAATTTTGTTCCGTCCAATTCTATTGGTCACCTAATTGAATTCATTGGTAGACTTATCACGAAAATGTGATGTGGCACATTAAATGTCAAGGCATTGTCACGTTAATGTCAAGTCAGCAAGAGCCCATCACGCCTTTCACTTTAGAGACAAATTAAAACTCAAAATCTAGTAATTATTTCCCAGATTTGTCTTCTTCTTCCATCGGAAATCCATTAACTCGGACAAATTGATCCAAACCCCAAATCTTGCATGCCTCAAGCTACCCTAAACCCCCAATTGATACTACCCTACTGTGGAAAGCCCCACATTGAACCGAGGAAGGCGTGCACATGGAGGGACCTCTTGATCTTGATGGAGTTTTGAATGTTAGCTGTTGGGGTTGTCTTAATTTGAACTTCACAATTACAGCCCTCGGAAAAGGAACATGAAATGAGGCTTTGAATATGATTTTTTTTATAGTTTTCTGTTGTAGTTTAGGGAGCTGAATTTAAAATGTACATTAGCATGATTTGATAATCATGTTTTAAAGTTGAATGATTGGTGTCAACTGGTCCCTTTGCATAAATTATTGGTTTACGTCCTTACCTATTTTTCAATGCAATGTGATTACTATGTAAGCGTAAAATGGTTGCTGCCGGAGGAAAGGGTACATCTTCAGCAACGAACATCGCACAAAAGACTTCTTTCCATTTCATGCCTACACCCATGGTTGCTCGCAAAGCAAGACTGGATCATGTTACACCCGGTCAGCAGTGATTGTAACGACTCAACCTTGCGTCGGAGCCGTTATCATATCTAGACTCTCCCAAAGCGGAAAGTACGTATGATATGATAACGGCTCCGACGCGAGGTCGGGTCGTCACAATGATGATGCCCATTGGTGATCAACATGAATGTGGGCATTCCATTGCATCTAATTTGCCAAACGTTGAAGAAACGTCGAAGCTGAGAGCGACAAAGGCACGAACAAGAAGAATTGCGAAGACGACAGTAGCTAATCTGTATGGTGTTAAGGCAGCGACAATACTTCACAGTGCAGTGCATAGGAACACTGATTCCTAGAAGAATTAGTATTTTTTGCGGCATCCTTCTAATTTTTATTGTGATCATTTTGAGTACAGAGCTATCTAGCGCAAATTTCTTCAAGTGTTTTTATGTGTTGTATGAAGCATAACCATGAGCTTTCTACTGCAGATTTCTATACTACTTTGTAGTGCAGATTTCTGTAAGTTTGGATTAGGTGACTAGGTATGTTTTTCTGTATACATATGCTCCATTCTTTCTGATACAAGGGTGCTTTTTTTGAAACCATAAGCGGCCACTTCGCGTCCCTTTTTTTAAAACTTCGGCATGAAAAATGGGTGTTTTAATACAAGATAAATGAATTCATTACTACTAATGTTTCGAAATAAATACTTCATTTGACATCGAAAAGATAAATGTACGCAGACTTTCAACATATTCAACATACACCAAACATAATTTACACCGAATTACATAATATGAAAAATACAAACAAGTCTTTTCTCCCATCATATAGTTGGAATACATTCACGTTTCTCTTCCCTTTCCTTTCCTTTCCTCTTCCCTTGATCATTTTCCCTTGCGGATAATATTGATGTTCCTAAATGTCCATGATATCCACCCTGAGGATAACCAGTCACTTGTGCTGCATCAACAGAACTATAATTCATGATCCATGAAAATTGCATAAACCAGAGGTTATAAACTGATTAGGAACTGGAATGAAGAAAAGATTAAAAAATTGGGACGTAAGAAAGAATTTTACATGAATCGGAGAGACATACACGACAAGGAAGAACTAGTATGGCAATTCTTTCTTTAAACTAATAGAATTTTTACAATAGCTTATTGCTACTATTAATTGAAAATCACTTTGAATTGCAGCCCGCATTATCACTTGCACTTGATGATGATTGAAACAGATGGAAAATCTAAAACTAAATACGAGCATTAGAGAAAGGCTCTCTCACCTGTAGCTTAGATTCAAAGTCCTCGGGAGACCGGTTCAAAATCTTTGGGGAAAATTGATGGGTTTGCCTTCGAGTTTCAGTTTGGGGGAATTTCATTTGCTTTGCACAGCAACGAATTTCTGATGGAGGAAGAAGACGTATATGGGAAAGAAGAACTAGATTTTGAGTTTCAATTTGTCTCTAAAGTGAAAGGCGCGTTTGGCTCTTGCTAACTTGGTGCTGACGTGGCACATGACTTAACATTTAATGTGTCATGTCACATTTTCGGGATCCACATAGGCAAGTCTACTAAAGGATTCCATTCGGTGGCCAATGGAATTGGACGTAGCAGTGGCCAATAGAACAATTTATGAAGTTCAGTGGGTAAGTCGTGACATGATGCAAAATTCAATGGACAATGTAACAGTTAAATCCTCTATCACTTATCGTCCTCAAATTAAAGAAAGGTGTTTAATTGTTAGTTATATTAGTCTCTACGTGGTACCTAACATGAAAATCTAAAATGGGGATTATGAGAATATCTTTATTTTTAAAAAGTTAAAAGGTTTTTTTAAACATTTTTATTAATAATATAAATTGCCATGTTACAAAACGAATGTATGGAATATGTATAGCAGTCAATTGAACAAATTTAATTAATTTGGAAGACGTGTGTGACTAAGTGATTACATTTGAACCAAACTTGAAGTCAATTATCAAATTAAAATTAAATTGAAGTCCAATGATTCAAATAAAGATAAATTAAAGTTTAGTTATCCAATTAAAATTTCACTAAATCCACTCATGAAATTTGTTGTGTTATAAAGGAGAAGATTTTCCACATAGGTGGCATATTGTATCTTTATTCATTGTTCAGTTAGAGTTGCGATGTATTTTTAATTTTAATACATTAAATAATAAATATGGAGTCCACGTCACTTAACCAGTGATAATCTCTTCTAATGATGAATAATTACTCAATCAAGAATGATACGAAAAATGAATAACGTGTTAATGGGAAATATTTTGAGCCTAAAATCGAATTTTTTAACATTTTCGGACCTTATCAAACGTTATTGTGATTGAATTGAATCCCGCATTGATTATTTGTTTACCTTTAGTTCAGTTTTTGAATTTTCTTATCGTATTTAGTTTTAAGTAAAAATGAATAAATATTGTTTGTATCTCTTGTTATGTTAACGAGGGTTGGTTTCTAAGGATTTTTTGGGTCCGATTAATGTTCGGGCTAACAAGAAAGATGTGCAGTTGAAAGTGAAAGGCGAATACAATAACTTCAGAGTACGATTAATTTTCTTTGGGGTTAATTTTCTATTAAGTTGTAACTTTTTGTATAGAAGCTTAGACAACCAAAAGGCATAATCAAATCATTAACTTTGTCGGCTAACGAATCCTAAGTGATGAATGAAATGATAGTCCAAGTGTCACGCAATGAGAATACTTACCACCACATTCGACACAGCAAGATCGCTAACAACTAGGCGTATGATCTATTTTACCAAAGAGTACACAAATGATATGATCATATGCAAGTATTTTTCCTAACATCTGACTCATATCGTGTGTCTATGCTAGTTGTTCGAGTTTGTCGGCTTAAGAATAAGGGAAATGCTGCCTTCAGGCGTGGAACCTCGGGAGCCAAACCTACGGTCTGTGAAACCAGGAGTCACAAAGCTTTTCGTTTTTGTTATCTTTCAAGAAGAGCGTGTATATCGTAAGTTTAGTGGCTCATGTCCACACAGAAAGCTGTACTTAGGCAAGTGACGATATCTAGCACTAGAAGCTCATTACATAGTGGTTATCTAAGCAGCTTTAGACTGTTGATTGTTGAAATAATGAAGTTAGATGCATCTAGTCTTGGATTCATTTGTAGATCTAGACCTTATTTGATGCACATTAAAATAGAGAATGCATTTTTATTGGTAATGTGATGGTGAATATGTGGTTGAAAAAGAAGGAAAAGTTATTGATGTGATGGAAAATATTATTTTATTGAAAAATGTGTGGTTAAAAATGAGTAAAAGAATGAGAATGAAAATTATAATGTGGCTCAAACAAGGCCTAATGCTATTGTGGATCATTTTAATAAAATCGGGTATATGCGGACTATGTGATTTTCTTGGTTATTGAAGTTGTATGTGATCTCATGACAGGATAGAATAGCATATCTATTCTTTTTTTTTTCCATCACTACTTCTGATGTTAAGTTCACGAATATGTGATGGATGCCTGCCTACATTGCCAGTTCAACTTTACCAGGTGTTGTATGCATAAAAAATAATTTCTTGCTCTGGTTTAAAATCTATTAGTGGCCATGCATTTCTGCAAAACTACACCGAGAATCTAATTTTTTACTACTCAATTCTTTCTCCCAGGCATGGTTGTTGTACCTTTATACGAGGTTAGCTCTGAGAGAAAACTTGTTGGGAGTCAATGGAAGTGATATGCATTCATGGTAATTTTATATAATATATTCTCTTCCTTTTCTTTCTGTAGATTTAAGTTGCAGCATCTCATTTGATTCTTAGGAATTGATAATGTCGTAATGTTAGGTTTTTATACTCAATAAATCTCGGGCAATAATGTAAGCGTTGGATTAAATCGTTACCAACAATCAAGTCAAAAGGCTCAACTTGAAAATAATGTAGGCCGTAGGAAGTAACTTAAACAATTAATGTTATTCATGACCCATATATATTACCTCTTGGATGGCTTTAAATCTTGGCTCATTTAACATCTTTTATTGGTTCAATTAAAGTCTAACATAATCTATATATATGGTGTCTTTGCCTAGTCTCTTTGTGTGTGATTTGTATGTTAAAAGGAGAAAAACTAGCAGCTTGCTTGGAGAGAAAAACTTATGGCTTCCCTTTGTGTTTTGGCCTCCCTTTGTGTTTCTTCCATTATTTTTCTTGTGCTTTTGTGGCTTATAAATCATCACCATTATCATATCCTTTGTGGGTGATATTAAGGAACAACTAAGGTGAATATATTGGTTGTGGGATGGAGCCGTTTGGATTAGTTGTTTGGTAGAGAAATGTAATGTGAAATTGAGCTTGGAAAACACAATTTTCTCGACCTTTGGAGCAAGCTTCCTTGACAATTGGTATCAGAGTTTTAAGGTGGTGGATTTGGCTCCAAAAATTGACCTGAAAACCTACTGAAACGAAGTAGAAAAATAGATTGAAAAATTGTCAAAAAACTGCCTAAAAATCAAACACGTTTTCGTGATTTTGGGCTAATCCAGAGACCTGGTGATGAAACGAAGACCACTGGTATGATGTGCAAGCGGAAGCTGTCCCGACGATCAGGCAAGTGTCATCGGCGGTGGCGCGTGGAGAGTGTGAGCTGTGCTTGAAGGGTTTTTCGACGACGGTGTCTTCAAACAGTTTGTTCCCAATATTTTTCTTGATATTTTGGCGTTGTTAGTTTTCTGTTTCAAATTATATAGCAAATCCTGGACGATTGTGTTCTTCGCATGTTCGGGATTCGATCGTCGTTGATTGATTCCTGCGATTGTTAGAGACTTTAGGATGAATAGTGGTGGTCCTAAAGTGATAAATTCGCATCTCTCGATATTTACAAACCTTCAGACGGGATCAGCTCAATATCGTGTTATTTCCCTTTTATTATTGCAGTTATGGTTATTGTGTAGGATAATAATTTACTTTTGACATTAGAAGTTATCATGTGGGGTTACAGTGAAGGGATAACCATTGCCTGTTGTCAGATCTATGAATTACTTGTTAATTATTTACCTTAAATTTTTCGTGAATTTGTTGTCAATTATTTTTCATTATTAGAATTGCACATGATCTTAGGAAAGTCTATTTGACCATTCTGTGTGAATTGTGTCTGTACTTTGCTTGTGGTCGTCGTTTGGTTGCATTTTGTGTTTTGTGCATTTTTTGGTAAAAATGACAACATGTTTTGAGTTGTGATGTTTTAATTAAAAATGTGATTTTTTTAATTTGGCAAAACGAAAATGTTTTCATAGAACTTTTGATGGTAAATGTAGGTCTAAGGCAAGTTCGAAAAGTAAGATGTGTTTTAACTGCGGTAAATTTGGACATCCTATAAATGATAATAAAAGGAAAGATAAGGTGATAGATGAGGCAAATGTAGCTATAGGGTCGAGTGATGACCCTCGTGAGATTTATTGAGAGTAAACTTAGTTACTGCATGTGCATCCATGTGTAATCCTTTTCTGCATGTGTGTGATTGCTTAATTCTGTTGTGTGATTATATGTTCATTTTCAATGTGTTTGATATGTGCATTTGTATGAATTTGGGAACAATCTGATTACTTTGTGTATTGTGTATGCATGCATAGTGGGTTGAAATCTATAGCATACTCCTTTCGCTATGTGAGTGATGTGAGAGAGTGTGGTAGTGAGAAGAAAGAGGGACGGACATTTTTCTCCTTCATCTTTGTGAGCCTATGCGGTTTGTGAGATTATGTAAGGCCGCCATATGAGGGTTATCTTCTTCTTCTTTGTGAGCCTATTTTGTAAGTGTACTAAAGTAATCAACTATTTCTTCTATTCTCTTTGTGAGAGCCACCTTCACCCAATTCCTCTGTGAATTTTTTGAGCATTGGTGTTGGAGTAATCTTGTGGTGCGTGAGTTGATTTAAATTGAGCTCTAACCTTTGTGGTAGCCAAAAGTGTTGATTTGCCATAGTATATTTAAGATGCATTAGCAGTATATGTGTTGAGTGTCTATTGGTGATGTGGAGTATAGATACATAGGGGTATATTGGTAGTTTGTACCAGGGATGTGGAATGTGACATTTAGATTACGAGTGGAGACGTGATTAAAAGTTGGAATCATTTATCTATGAAGAGACCCTGATCAGGTGGAGTGTGAGAGAGATACTTTTATCACTTCTATTAGGTGGAAACCCATTATCCAAGTAGGTTGGAAGAAGGGATGTGATGATAGACCAGAGGACTTTGGATTTATAGAGGTCTATTAGTTAGACATGAGTTGAGTAATCGGTCTAGTGAGCATAGTTGGCGATGAGAGGAGATATGTGTTCTCGAGGTGTGAGCAACACGGAATGGAATATGATAAGTGTGGTGAGATCTTCTCATGGGGTCATTTATACATTTGTTGAATACGTATTGACCGCTTGATTAATTAACTTGGTGTTAATCTGTTGTTCTGTGTGAACGTATTTTTTGAAAAGATCTGTGTTATCCTATATGATATCTCCACCGCATGTTCATTTGCTCTTGATTGATTAATGTGATTATCTTCTTCTACTTGGGTATTTGTTTATTACATTAGCCCTAGTGAGTACTTCGAGTAGGAATGGTATGTGTTTCAGATCCGAAACACGAGGTAAGGTCTGTGATTCCAATTTTATTGGTTGCCTTGATTATGCAAGCGTTAACTTTTTGTTTTGGTTGCTTGCAGGTTGATTGGGTATCAAGGTGGAGATTTGTTGGATTTTGATACCTAATGAATCCCGATCGATGATATAAACGTTGGATTAAATTGTTACCAACAACCAAGTTCAAAGGCTCAACCCGAAAACAATGTGGGCCGTTGGAAGTAACTTAAACAATTAATGTTGCTCATGACCCATATATTACAATTTAGATGGTTTTGAGTCTGACTCATTTTACCTCTTTTATTGGTTCAACTAAATCCTAACATAGCCTATATATATGATGTCTTTGCCCTAACCGTTTTATGTGTGATTTGTGTGTTAGAAGAAGAAAAATCAGCAGCTTGCTTGGAGAGAAAAATCTATGGCTTCCCTTTGTGTTTTGGCCTCCCTTTGTGTTTCTTCCATTGTTTTTCTCGTACTTTTGTGGCTTACAAATCATCATTATCTTGTCATTTGTGGGTGAGATTGAGGAGCAACCAAAGTGAATATATTTGTTGTGGGTTGGAGCCGTTTTGTTTGGCTGTTTGGTAGAGAAAGATAGCGTGAAACTGAGTCGGGAAAACACCATTTTGACGACCCTTGGAGCAAGCTTTCGCGACGCGTAATTTTTCTAATTTTAATGTATTTTATTTTTTATACATAGAAAGAGAATTGTGGCATTCTAGGGCCTACGAAATGCCATTTTTTATTACTTGAGAGTTATTAACCTCTTGTTTAGAGCAGTATCAAAATGAAGGGTTGATGTTCGTAGATGTAATGTCATTGAGTTGTTGGATGGGAGATGGCGGAGTCTTGTGCTGCTAACTGTGGCTGGCATTTTAACTTCTTAATATGAAAACCTATTAGCATTGAATAGTTGAAAATGCAAGTATATCAATGGTAAAAGATGATGTGGAATTTGTCATGGGGTCTGGTCATGGCTAAAAGTGGTTGGAAGCAAATTTGACCTAGCTGTAGAAAGGGGAACTAGTTGTAAGTTAACGGTGTTACCGTGGACTAGGGTACCAGTGGTCCGAAAAAATAGTCATGGTAAGGAATGTGGTTGTCTGGAAGGTTTGATTGACATGTTGTATCTCTTTTGTGACTGATCTAGGGCCATTCGAAACTTATTTAAGCTATATGGATACTATAGATTGCTACAGAGCAACTTATCATGTAACAGAGGCAACTTAGGTCACATGAAGATCAGATGGTTTCTTTAAGCCCTTGTTTGAGCACCATTTTTTCATCAAAATGTATTCTTGAACAACGATTTGATTACATTTTAACCCACACATTCTTCAATAAAATAGTATTATACACAAATCCAAATTTTTTTCTTATTTTTAATCACACATTCTCCATCATAACACTATTACAAAATGCATTTTTTTAAAAAAAGAAATGGGGCTCAAACAAGCCCTATATATGATGTTGAAGTGCTAGAACTTACGTGGCAAAATGTTTATTTTGCTTTCTGTGATACAAGTCAAGCTCTGGTTGCTAGGACTTCTTTTGAAGTTTTTTATTTTGCCTCTTTTTGACAACCATTATTTCAAAACTCTTTATTCTACATACTCATTTTCAATCACACATTAACATAATAAAATATTTTGTACGTAAACTCAAAACTTTTCTCACCGCACATTAACATAATAAAATATTTTTGCTTATTTTATCTTATAGCCTTGTAGGAGGTTAGGGTGGAGCTGTGTAGTTGAATGTGTAAGTGTTATGCCCTAAATTCAATCAATTTTGGACATAACACTTTTAATATATAATTGTTGTATTTTTTATGACATATCTATTATTTAATTAAGGCTATGTTTGTTTTGAATTAAAATCAGATTTTAATCTAAATTAAAGTCAAACAATCAATATTAACCACGTCTTTTATGGGTCCCATGACTTTTTAACCACACATTTTAAAAACTTCTATCACAATCTACTAAAAATCAAATTTTAATTCTCACCAAACACCCACTAAATTAAATAATATAATCCGTATATTCAAATCTTAATAATTTATTAATCACAAGGAGTTGGGTGATTGTGAGATACAATTATATATGATTGAATCTTGAATCATCCATGATCTTAAGTAATAATGAGATATGATTATCGTCATTATGGATAGACCATCACATGTGACATTTCTTACTTGTGAAGTAAGTAGCCGATCTCACA
>CAIGRN010059185.1:0-13203 GCA_903798345.1 Fraxinus anomala
GCAGAAGAATTGTTTTCTTGTTTATGTTTAAAAATTTTTATAGATTTATTAAAAAAAATTTATCCACATGTTAATCTATGTCGAAATAAGATTTATCGATTAAAAACGTATACTAATTTAGTGAAAACGAATTTAAACATATTATGTTTACCGATTCGAAAAGACAGACATAAAACAATTTTTTTGTTCAGTTTTTGATCAATTTCTGAGATTTTGAGGTTGAAGCAGATAAAAAAGAAAGAATTTTTAACTGTGTTGGAATAAACAGATAAGAAAAATTAGTTAATTTTGAAATTTTACGTAAGAAGTGTTTGATTTTTACTTACTAACTAAAAAAATAATATTATCCTTTAGTTAAAATGATTTTTTGTAATTGTATTGCTATTCAAGAGGTGATTGTAAAAAGAACTGCGTTGCACTTACATAAATGGAATTACTAGAAATGCAACGGACCACTCACACATGGGTGGGGCCCACACATATTTTTTTATATCTAAATATACGGTGGGACCCCACATTTCTATGAAATTCTAGTAATTTTTTCCTGTACAAATGGTGAAAGTCTTGTAGGTGTCCCCCTTATTGGGGGTTCCGGGCCCACCCGACTTCCCCCAATAAGGGACACAAGTATCCATTATGAACACCTCTATGTGTATCATAATGTACACATAGCATTTTCCTTAGATATGTCAATTTGGTGAAAATGTAGACGTTTGACCATGCCATCTTTGAAAGTATCATCGATACCCTCTCTCAAATTCTTTTCTCAGTATTGTCGTCTCTCTCTCTCTCTCTCTCTCTCTCTACATTGCTTAATCTTTTTTCCTCATTTCTCGATTCAATCACCCGCTGTAAGTTCTTGCCCGTCCAATCTCTATTCCCTGTCAAGATCCCTATTTTTATTTTCTTATAAGCGAAACTAATTTTTATTAGAAAATTTTCTAAGAATCCTTGTTGCTCTAATTTCAGTTAATGTTCGTGAGTGTTCTTTTTTATTGGATTTAGTGAAGTCTAGATTTTGTTTTTGTACCCGGAGCTCATTCTTTATCTATCTGGGCTGGACTTAGTACGGTTTTAATTGATTAATATTCTGCAATTAATCGTTTTAATTGATGAATATATGCCTGATCTTAATGGGAAAAAGCATCTGAACTTTTGTGGTGGTGGATAGAAGTTTTTAGGTTTTGACTTCTGGATTGGGTAGGTAAAAGCGAGTTTTATATGAAATTTTAATTTTTTTTTGCCTGGAGTCTGATTTTCTTCCTCAATTCCTTTAATATTTCTTTTCTATTCTCCCTTAATTTTACATTTTTGGCGCATTGCCCTAATTATCTGTGGATGTGGAAATCCTTCTTGTTACCATCATATGTAAATTAAATTCAGTTTTAACTTATTTTCCATTTTGGTTTATAGTGGACATTTACTAATATTTATCTAGTAGTATTTATCATCTAATCAAATGGTATTTATGTTTTTGAAGCCAAGCATGATTAATGACGAAAAAACTTGTCCTCTCTGTGCCGAGGAGATGGATTTGACTGATCAGCAGCTGAAACCTTGCAAGTGTGGTTATGAGGTTTTCAACTGTTTCTCTTTCATGGCATTTATTGTTTTTAAATTGCCAGAAATTTATATGTTAGTTGTATTCCAAAGAGTTTTTTGATATTATGGAGCAATGCCACGTGGAGGTAGAAGGCCCACTGGTCGGGAACTTTTTTTCGGTGAAGACCCTCATTGACCATTATGTTATTGTTTTTTTTGGAATCGTTTGGAATTTTATTCTATGCCAATGATGCATTAGCAAGTGGTAAACCCATGAAAATGCCTAACTACTTTTCGGGTTCACCTTCCTTATTAGATTTAGCCTACAGATATAGACTCATCAGGCCTTGTAATTGATATGTTATCCAGTTCGAAATCAAATTAGCATTTTCATGATCTCGTACTGATCGATGAAAAGAAAAATAGAAGAGAGTGCTCATTGACCATTATATTATTGTTTTCTTGGAGTTGTTCGGAATTTGGTATTCCAGGCCAATGTTGCATTAGCAAGCGGTAAAAAATTAAAATACCTGTTAACTACAGGCGAGGTTCACCTACCTTATTAGATTTGGCCTGTAAAAATGGACTTACCAGACGTTGAAATTATAGTATTATCCAGGTTCAAATCAAATTAGCATTTTCATGATCTCGTACTGATCGATGAAAAGAAGATAGAAGAGAATGCTCAAGTGCTGTGATCTTTTTGTTGTTGGCAGTGTGTTTTGGTGGGGGAACAGTCTTTTCTCTATTCATTGTTGCATCTTTAGATTATTTTTGTTAATACAATCAAATTTCAGCTTGACACGGATTGTCTATGAATTATTAACATTGAAATTTAAGTAGAACAAGGATGGAACGTGTCAGCCAATGCCCTCACACTGCAATACCCACACCACAAATACTGTGAATGTTGCATGCAAGTGATCACCATGAGGCCCATGATGGATTACTTTGCTTATCTGAAAACACCAATAACTTTGCACCCACAATTAAATCCAGTTCTACCACCAGTGGACCTCCATAAAACACAGCTTTTAAAGAGCTTGTAGTTTGGATTTAATGTTAGCTCAAGCTCAGCGTGATAGCCCGGGATGATTTGTGTGAAGAGATGAAATGTTGAGATAAAAAGATGCATTCATGCCTTGATAGTGTATCTAATTAATTTAATAGGTCATTAGTCTCTTCTTAAACATTATTAAAAATATTCTTGTTGATTGATATTGGGTTTCTGGAATATTAATTAAATTTCAGATATTCTTGATTAGATGGAGTTGGAAGTAAAATACGGTGAATTCTGATCTGAATTGCACTTGATTGCTGAAGGGTCACCAAAACTTTTGTATGGAATCTATGGCTGACAAGTTTTTGCATGCGCCTCATCAACTAGGAAAAATTATCTACCTCTTTATTAGTACTTTATGGAATGTAGACATTCATCATTATTTCCCATCGATTTCTTTTTTCTATTGGGGGTGAGTGGTGGCGGTTTGCTGAGAGGAACTGGTTGGGGTAAAAACTGCCAATTTACCTGACAGCCTGCTGATGTGGAGGAAAAAAGTTTTCATAATTGACATTTCATCCCTGCATTGATGCTAGATAACAAGTGAACTTTTGTGCCTAAAACAACCCAATTTACTAGCAAATCTTCAATCTCAAACGATTAAGTGGCAGATGGTTATGGATTATTTTTAGGCACTTCACCATAAGTGTGAATTTACCATCAATTGACTACCCAGGTTAATTTGCAATTTCTTGAATAAACCGGTAACTGTTTTATTTGTTTATTTATTTTTCCTTTGGTGCTTATCTTGAAATACAAGTGGTTTGAAATTTTTCTAGATTTGTATTTGGTGCTGGCATCACATTATGGATATTGCTGAGAAAGATGAGACGGAAGGACGGTGTCCAGCATGTCGCGCTCCTTATAACAAGGAAAAGATTGTTGGAATGGGAGCAAAGTGTGAAAGGTAATTAGCATTGGGTTGTTAACTGAAATTCTATATATCAGCTTGCTCCCTTTGATAAAAGTATAGTATGTTTTTCCAGTTAACATCATGAACTTCTTGATCATTGTAACAGGTTGGTTTCAGATATGAATATAGAGAAAAAGCTAAAATCACAGAAGGGAAAGAGCAAAACATCTGAAGGGCGGAAGCAACTTAGCAGTGTACGAGTGATCCAAAGGAATCTTGTTTACATTGTGGGGTTGCCACTTAATCTAGCAGATGAGGATGTATGTATCCCTTCTCTTTGATCTTCCCTTCCTGCCCATCTCTTCTTGGTGTCTTTATACTATTTTCTTGAAGCAGCTTCTCCAAGGTAAAGAATATTTTGGTCAGTATGGAAAGGTGCTGAAGGTATCTATGTCACGGACATCTGCTGGCGCTATACAACATTTTGCACATAGTACATGCAGCGTGTAAGTTCCTATATGCCACTCCTTGTGCTAATAATATTACAGTGCCTTAGTTCAAATTTAAATTTTTGTGGTGTTAACAACTACTGTAGGCATTGAAGTTTCCATTCTTTTCCAAGGACTTATATGTATCTTCAAGTTGTGCTTAAATTTCCTAATTTGTTTGCAATTTGGATTGGCTTTCGCTGGTCTTGGAGCTTCCATGCTGGATAAGTCAAGACATATGATTGTCAAATATTGAGTTGCAATCGAATGGACATTGTCTTTCCTATTATTTAGTATATACAGGTGTTAAAAATGGGAACTTTAACCCATTTAATTCACTTATTGAACAATGAACATTTTTGATATTTTTGTTGTGAGTTCAATTTTAAACATCGGTGATTAGAATTACTTTGAGGACACATCTTTTTTCATCATTCCTGTGTCAAGTATCTTGCACTAGGTTTTTGATCTATTTACTAAAGTTCATATATGGTAATATCTTGTGCATATAGAATAAATGTTGTTTACTAATGAGTCGTGAATTATTTTGAATTTATTTTGTAGGCTTGCCATTTATTTGTTTATAATTGTTTGTTTGGACTAGATATATTACTTATTCGAAGGAAGAGGAAGCAGTTCGGTGTATCCAGTCAGTACATGGATTTGTTTTGGAGGGTAGCTCTTTAAAGTGAGTGGAAACTTTTGTGTATTATGATTTCTTTTTTGATTTACTGGATAGTTGTTTGAAACTCAACGTTGCAGGGCTTGCTTTGGCACGACTAAATACTGTCATGCATGGCTGAGAAATGTGGTATGGTCTCTGAATGAATTCTAATGAAATTATGGGCAAAGAATTGCTTACTGGTTATTGCTCTTTTCATATTATCCATAAACTCAAATATTTATCTGTAGTTGTAGCATGTTGATTTATTTGTAGTATATCCTAAATTAGAATTACCTTTTTGTTCAGCCCTGCAGCAACCCAGATTGTCTATATTTGCATGAGATTGGTTCACAAGAAGATAGTTTTACTAAGGACGAAATATTATCTGCGTACACAAGGTAACATGCAGATCTCCTTCCAGAATTATCATGCGACTTGTGTGAGGGTTCATGTATTGTAGAGTTCTTGTTATCTTAGTGATGCAATTTTAGAAAAGATTTTATTTAATATAGTTTCCAATTTTAAGGCTTATGTTAGGAAACTTAATCGTGTTTGATTTAATAGCTTTTATTAGATATTTATTACTTAGAATAGAATCTTTCAAACCCTTTATGAAGGGGACTTTTGCATTGTAATAAAATAAGCTTTAATATATGAAATAAACTGATTTCTCCCCCAATTTCTATCTTCCTCTCTTCCTCTTCTCTCTTCTCCCTCTCCTGTCTCTTCTTCTCCTCTTCCCTTCCCTTCCCTTCCCCTTCTATAATTCCCCTATTGCATCTTGCGTCACTTAGTAGACTGGATGTGACCTCATCTGTTTGGTATCTCCGAACGATCTCAACTACCATAATCTGAGTTGCTTACTTTTTAAGCTAGAACAGGCTTGTCTCACTTCCTCACCTTCTCTTGCATATTGGAATCTTTCTGATTTTTTTTTTTCAAGAAAGCTAATATTTTCTGGTGCCATCTTTTGTTTGATTGATTGGTTCATTTCTATATATCTTTTCTATGTACTCTATAAAAGTTTTCTTTTAACAACAAAATTTCTTGTCACAAGTTGCTCACCCTATTGGCCGGTATTTCAGTTAGTGTTGTTTGACTGTTTTCTTCCTGATCATTGGTGATGAAACTAGGAAATGTTTCATATATCTGATGCATATTTTTTATACTTGGAAAGCAGCTGTTAATGTTTTTAGATCTTGCCTAGCTCTTCAAAATAATGCTCTGCAGATTTTAATTAGGTAGCTAGCCTTTATAATTATCAAAGCCTTTTTGCAAATCAATCTTGTGAACTTTAGTTTTTGTAATTGTGTCATTCTGGATGTTTAACCTTTTATTTAAGTTATAGTAAAATAGTGGATTTGGCGGCAACTGGCCTAGTAAATTTAGTTTTTGTAATTGAGTCATTCTGGATCTTTAAGTTTTTATTTAATTCATATTAAAATAGCAGAGTTGTTTGGAAATTTAAATAATTGACATGATGTTGAATTGTTTTCTCATGGAACGAATCCTTTGAGATCATAATATTTCGGTTTGTGGCACTGGTACACATGAGGGTCTCAAGTGACATGTGTAGCAGTATTATGTAAATCAAGATTTAAAGTTTTAACCGAGGCTAATTTTCCTTGTAAAGGCTGAAGTAGTACAATTTTTTATTTAAATGCACATCTATTTGAAGAAGATGCTGTTACAGCACCTCAGTTTTATGGCGTCTTTGGCCCCACCTGGTTTCTTTTCTTCAGGTTTAGATTTTGAAACTTGTGATGATCAGATATTCCCATGTATCCCTATGTTGATTAATCGATATATTCTAGTTTTTGGTTGAAATTTTTTGTTTCGTCTCCTGTGACCATTCGTCGAATAGTGAATTAACTTAATGATTGCAAAGGAGTAGAGTTCAGCATATCACTGATGCCACGAATAGTATGCAACGCCGTTCGGGAAGTATGTTACCACCACCAGCAGATGAGTACTTCAATAACAGCTCTGATTCTTCAGGAAAGCCTTCAAGTAGAACTGCTACTTGTACAAATGTAAGATCTCTCTCTCTCTCTCTCTCTCTCTCTCCCCCCCTTCCTCTTTTCCCGAACATCTTGTTCTATGCTACTTTCAACTCGGAGAACTCTCCAAATCATTTTTCGGATGTATCAGTGAAAGTTTTTCATCAAAACATCTCTATTAGCTAACCAACGTGTTTAATAATTTTGATACTAAATAAGTTGAGGATTACTACATGATTGGCAAAGCTTATAATTGTTTATAAGCTGGTCAAACTCTATTTTGTAGGACCCACAACTTTTGCCTACTCTTTAACCACACATTCCTTGGTACCTATTGCTTATAAGCACTTTTGCTTGGTTAAGCAAGCACTTAATTTGCATTGTATTTGTGGCTATCCTGATTTGAATGGTGATCACTGCTGAAATACACTGATTTTTTCCATGCTAATGAGGTTTCTTACTTGGTTAGCAGAATTCAGTGAGCAGTGTTAGAGCTTCGGCACCCAATAGTGGATCCGCTTCTCTTCCTGCTGGAGCCTTGTGGTATGTCATCCGCTGATATATCTCTTTTAATTATATTCAATACAGTTTCTTATCTTTCAATTGGTTTAACTAGGGGAATTCGCGCTTCCAATAGTCAGCCCGCATCCACAAGTATACCGTGTTCCACTGGAACACTTGAGCAGAAACCTGATGGATGCAATGGTCCAGTGACATTTTCTACTTCAGTTGCAAGCCCAAGTCAGGTTTCTACTTTGCATAGTGATACTGGAAAGAAGTTTGATCCCAGTGAAGAAAGCAACACAACTCAACAAAATAGCAAACTGGAAACTGTAGAACCTGTTAAAAATGAATTAAGAACAGATAGCATAAATACTGCTTCTGAGAGTTTTTCAACGTCTACACTTCCTGTTACTTCACCTATAAACAGGCAGCTAGATGGCCAACATACGTCTGAGAATAAGGGTAGATATGCCAGCAATTTACATAATACTACTAAGTTATTTGATCTATCCCTAAAGTCTTGTGGACCTGCTTTAGACAAAGATTCCTTTGACGCCACAGATGGAAACATTGAGAATGTATCTTCTAATATTATGTCAACGAGCATTGCTAGACATAAACAATTTCAGAATGACTACTCTGAGCACCTTAGAGAACCATTGACTTCTCAGCTGCCTGGAAAATCTGCAAAATCGACTGATGAGGTTTTTGTCGCAGATATTCAGTCAGATCTGAGATCGGGAATGCAGACAGAAGTTCTGCAAATTGATTCATATGAGATTCTAGCTGATTTGTTATCTTTTGATAGCAAAAGACTCGAGGATCCTGAGGTTGCTTCTAATAGAAGGCATGTACCAGATTTCTCACACTCTTCTGGTCTTTCAAAGCATTCTAATATTCATTTTTCACAGCATAATATTTCGGATGGTGCAATCAGTGTTGACCTGCATGGGAAACTTGTGAATAGGAAAGACAATTTGATAGTTCCAGCTTTGGACGGTCCTATTGTGTCTAATGGACATTCTAATAATCTGATCAATACTTCTGAGTTTGTTAATAATGATAAATATTCTTATTCGTTTCCAAACAAGGATAACGGGTTGTTTTTAGGAAGATTTGAAAGGGAAGTAGCTAGTGGAGGCCGTGATGCTGCAGATGATATTAGGGAGAGCAGAATAATATCGAATATCTTGTCACTGGACTTTGACTCATGGGATGAGCCGCTGACTTCACCTCAGAACCTGGCTAAGTTGTTGGGTGAAACGGATAAACAGCAAGGGTCATTCGGAGTGCCAAGTACATTGAAAGTTCAGAGTAGCAATCAATCAAGGTTTTCTTTTGCTAGAGAGGAGGAACCCAGGAGACAAGTATCTGACTTTGGACCATCTATCAATTATGTCGAGCAATCCTTTAAACAGCTCCCTTTTGTACATGATTCCACCACCAAGAACTTCCATCTTGAGAAGTTTGGTAACTCCAAAGGTTTCTCAGCATTTAATGGTGTGGAATCAGATATTTTTGCCAGCAGTCATTCTAATTTATCTTCTAACAAGCTTTTAGGTGAGCTATTGTTTATTTTTATTTCTTTCACTTGGTTTTCATTTTCTTTGGATCTTTAGATATTTTCGATCCCTTTGTCTTAAAAACTGTCTCCTTGTACATTGACCTCTCTGTAAAGTGAACATTCCATCTGAAATCATGTTCTCTGGAAATATAGTTGCCATATGATTTAGATTTTGATGGTTATGCTTGTGCACGTTCCCTCCGATTCATGTTTCCTTTAGCAGCTTTTATCTAGACACTGAATGGGCATATTGATGTTTTGCCGCTGTCAACTCACTGATTAGCCAGCTTTAGAGCTACAAATATAGTTTTTGGTTATTCGTTTATTTTGTTATTTAGATTACTTTGGATTGAGCTTTGCTTGACTTCGAATTGTTGGTTTGGAACAGAAAAACCCCAAAATAGAGGCAACCTTTTTTCCCCTTCATATTTTCCTCACGATTCAGTTAATTAATTCCTCCATCTCAAACATTCTTTTCCTTGTCTTGAAACAGTTTCAAAACCTCAGATATGTGCTCCTCCAGGGTTTTCGGTTCCCAGTAGGGCACCACCCCCAGGCTTTACTTATTATGAGAGGGCAGAGCAGATTTCGGACACACGCTCTGGTTGGTAAAGTTATGCAGAGTACTTTCTTGTTTTTTAGGTTTACTTGCATTGGATATTGCGTAATGATTTTGTTCTATTCTCTGCAGGAAATCATGGACTTGATGCTTCCTTGTTAAGGAATCAGTATCAAGCACCACCAAGCGGTCATACAATCGATAATGGAGACATTGAGTTTATGGATCCTGCAATTTTGGCAGTTGGCAAGGGGATGCTGCCAGGTGGTCTGAACAGCCCAAGCTTAGACATGAGATCAAAATTTTCTCCTCAAGTCACATTTGAAGAATCAAGATTGCAATCTTTGTTACAAAGATCTCTTCCTCTGCATCAGAACCAGAGATTCGCTGACCTGGAGGGTGGTTTTTCGTCACTTGGGAATGCTTATGGAATTCCTTCTGGGGTTATGGAGCAAAGATTAGTCAACAATCTGTCTCCCTTTTCTCAATCCACTATCCCTCAGTCCAGAAATGCAATAGCGTCCAATGGTCAATGGGATGGGTGGAATGAGGTGCAGGGTGGAAATAAATTGGGTATGGCAGATCTACTCAGGAATGAGAGATTGAGATATACTAAACTCTACAGTGGACATGAAAATTCAAATATCTGCATGCCTAGTTCAGGCGATCTTTATAATGGGACATTTGAGATTTAATTTTATTGAAGAGCCTTATTTTGCTTGGTTGGTAATGTTAGTGGTAAGATAGGAAGATCACGTGTGACCTTGCTGTACCTGCATCAAGGACTCGATGCATGGCATTTAGATGGACCGATATCTGACACTTGTATCAAATTAAGTCTAACAGAGGAGTTCCAAGAACACTTAAAAGATTTGCATGCCTGATGAAAGTCATAAAAAGGGAGTTCTGATTGGGCTCCTTTCACGTTGGTGAAGGATTAAACTCTTTGTAACAGAGTTGTGATACCTACAGGTATATTCCTGCCCTTTATTTTCTTTTTATATAATAAATGTTATTGATGCTGCTGCTTATATATCATGGGCAAAGAAAGTTATTTTGTTGTTTCAGAGTTAGGGTAAAAGAAAAGAATTTTTAAAGCTTCTTTCACTATTTAGTTTTTCGAAACAAACATCTATAGATGTTGAGTAGACTTGGCAAATTTGAATGTTTCCATTCTTTTCACTTCATCTCTCTTGGAAGGATGAACAAGTCGTCTTGGGAAGGGTCTCATGTCTGATTTCCTCCTTTGAGAAACCCACATTTTTTTATTTGCTTATCCTCGATAACTTTCTTCTTTTACATTAATTCCCATGAATCACGTTGAATGACAAAATGTGTGCTGGAGACAGTTTGTGTCTGATTAATCTAGTATCATAACAGTGTCGTTTCATAGATGTATTCTTTTCATGATGTGGTCATCCTTTTCTTAGTTCATCTACTAATTTCCAGGTGAAAGGAGCTCGAAACTACGGCTCAAAGGTAAAGGCTGCACAAGGGATGTTTTACATGATTAAATCAGCAGGCAATCCTTCGTTTGGAGAGGAGAATCAAACAATTCCATTCTAAGTGGCTATGCTTTAACAGTTTTCTTTGCATAGATTATAATGGGCTTCTCGTAGGGCTGTACCAAATAATTGCAGAGCATTCATGATCTGGACTGGTGGACAGATGAGTGGAATTACTCCCATCACTTGGTTTTAATGGTCATATAAATTACTGTCGGGTTTTATGTCAAGTAGTGTGTGCAATAAACAAAAAGTTTTTAACTTCTTGATATTCATGAATCTTGTCGAGTATGGTTTAGTTTAACATGACATATTAAGAAGCATGTGAACTTATATGCAAATATGTCGTAATCCTAAATCTTGAAAAGATGAGCCTCATTATGGAAGAGGATGATGAGGGTGCCAGTATGGGGGACCCTAATGCCTCTCGAGGAAACAGACACCAAAAATATATAAGAATAATAAAGTTGTCTGATTCAACAGAGCTTAGGCCCACCATGCTTTCAAATTTAGTTGTTGTAAATTTAATTGGGGGATCTATTTGCACATTTTCAAAAAGTTTGGGACGTCCCATGGAAAATTGCCAAATATATATTGACACTTGTTCAAAAAGTTACTCGTTGAGATATCACTTTAGTTAAATTTAAAATTTTGATACCACCAAGAACCAAACTTTGATGATGATAAATCTGCAAGTGATGTTATTAATGGCAGTTTGAGCAAGTTAAAATTTGTAACTTTTTCGAAAGAATATTTAGAAAAGTACTTTTTATTTCCAGTTTGGCATAAAGATTTTTGACTCCGATGACAAGTCATCTTTTACATAAACAAGAGAGAGAGAGAGAGACACGTCCTCACACTTAATATATACTCTTGGAACCCATGCAAACCTTGAAGCATAATACTGGTCAAACATTTGGAACATGAAGATTTCTATGAAGTTGAGATATTTTATCTCGGACTTTATTATTATTTTTTTCTTTCATTTTTAAAAAATATGGGAAGATGCTAAAATGCAGTGTATTGTTGCGTTAGAAAATGGGTTCTTGTGTTCTCATTTGTTGAGAGTTATGTGTTAATGTGTCAAAAATGTAATGAAGTGAAACAACGGGACAACAAATTCGAAACAGTACAAGGAAGACTCGCAATCAACTCCCATTCCCATCACCATATTAAGGCAACCGAAAAGTGCACGTTTCACCAAGCTTCAAATATTTACTTATTAAGTTCTAAAATAAATAATTCTTTCAGATGGCAAAACTTGAAATAGGTAAAGTATTAATCACGAGTAACAGCAAGAAAGGTTGAAATTCGAAAGGAAATGGACTCCGATTTCTTGGCCCTTGGCATGAATTTCTTGATTATAATGAAGCCAAGTTTTTTGTTTATATCAATATGTATTCGAGCCTATTTGTATACACACATTTTGAAAAAGTAGATAGGCTATGGAGGTGGAAGGGAAGGCCTAATCTGAAAATAGTTCCGAGAAGTGTCTGTTGATGCCCCGTGATACAAACCAAAGCACAGATTGGAAACTGAAGAAAGGGAAGCTGAGAAAAAAATCAAGTGGTAGCCAGTAATGAGAATCCTGATGATGTTGCAGTCAAGACCATTGCCAGTGGGGTAGAGAAAACTCGACCATGAGTTTGTGAAGAAATTACATCCTGTTCCTCTCAAACTATCCATAAGCTAAGATGTCCAAGACTTCCAAACATGAAGAATTAAGCAAGAAAATGTAGAATTCACATGAAAATAAGATAACTTGTTCACTTGAATAGTTTTTCTTCTGTTGCTTAATTGCAATGAAATTCTCGTCTCTCAATTCGATTGTCAAACATGACTTTCATAAATCTTGTAGGCCCGAAGCAAAACAACTTAAAGGAATGTTGGAGCATGGGAATGAACTAGTTCGTATTAAGTGGAACGGGGAAGATAAAGGGCGTCTAATGACCTTAGACTATGCCTTTTAATTTAATATTTCGAAACAAAATAAATTTACCTTGTACATGGGAAAGAAAACAAGATTTACACCAGCCCACAACACAGAATGTTCTGATGTTAATGGATTATCCACTCTTGTACCAGAATTTTCAGCATGTAGCGGCAAAGAACAAAGATGGTGCATAATTGCTTTTCTTGTTTTGCGAAGTTATATAGAAATGATATATGCATCTGCCTATCTATACCTCTGATCAGGAGGCAGAGCCCAATGAGGTCCAGTGCAGGCACAGGCCAAAAGTGAAGCCCAAAACCATTACCATTACCAATACCCATTATCTTATGGGACTCTTTGTTAAAATGTATAGTCAAAACAATATAATTGAAAAAAAGCTCATTCTCAATGTTTATAGGTCAAATGATCTCACTTAAAAAATACAATAAATAAAAGGTATAAAAAGTCTAAAATATCCATATCATGAAAAGACTCAAATACCCTTTTAATCCAATTAAATTTCCCAATTCA
>CAIGRN010059186.1:0-20748 GCA_903798345.1 Fraxinus anomala
TTTCTCCTCAATTTCGTTGCATTCATCAATTTGTCCTGTAGAACATGAATTGCATAGAATTAAGCTATATTTCAACATATTAATCAACAATTGCTCATATTTTGACAGTAAAATAAGTATGTAAAAATGCACTTATCAACCCTCCACCGCCACCACAACTGTCCATTGTACATTTGAAAATAAACCAAGAAAACACGCCCACCACCACTACCCACACGATGCCGCACCTAAATCGATACCACCACTTGCTCCAGCTCTGATCTATTAACCTATTTAATTTCTACAACTTTGTGTATTTTTTTGTCACTATGTGAACTATACTGAAATTCAACATATTTAATCTTTCAAATTTGTGCTGAAATAGAGACACCTGTTTACAATTGATTATGAATGCTATTGTTGCATTGAATGATAATAATGGCTCAAACAACTCATCAATTTCAAAGCACATCGAGGCCACCTATAGAGACCTCTTACCTACCTATTCAACCCTACTTTCTCACCGCCTGAACAAGATGAAAGTCATTGGGCAGCTCTTTTTCATCAAGAACAATTACCTTAAGTCGGGGCCCAGATGCATAGCTGCATTGTGGCCATCCACTGAAACCTAAGACACCTCTTCCTCCTGACACCGTTCTGTCTCTTCCTCGTCCTCGCGACTGCCCACCCAAATCACTGGTCCCAATGATCCGCCTCCTCCTCCAAAGAAAAAATCAGCTCCAAGCCCTACTGCTTCTAGCAGAAAACATGGTCGGCTACCGAAGGCTACAAAAATCGGGGTTCCGTTACCTTCTACTTCTTTGATTAATGGGTGGGGTAGGAAATGGAAGATGAGGTGTTTTTTTTCTATTTTGTTTGGTTTTTTATAATTTAAGTTACCATTTTGCCCTTAATAAATTTGGTCAATTTTGACTTCTTTGGTCAACTAACAGTGTTTCCATCCATTTGGACTCCAGCCGCATATTTTTGAAAGGTTAGGGATTGTGGGTGGAACAAATTGAAGGTTAGGGTAAAGTCAACAAAAATTAAAAAGGTTAGAGACCGCTACTGTAATTTTCCCTTGATTTTGGAGAATATAGAAGCCTTGAATGTTTGAAGTACCAAGTTCTCGAATCAAAAGTTGAAAATTTGTGATTTAGATTTGATTATTGAATTTGGGACATATTTAAATCATTTTTTTAATTATAACATATACATGAACATCTAGTAACGATCTGAATTTCTTGAATTAAACATTTTTTTTATTTTTCGGGTATTTCTTATTTTGCTTTCCAACAATAGGTATCAAAGTTTAAATCGTTCACGTGCTTGTTATATTATTTGAATCTTTGATTTGCATGTTCTAGTTGAATGATGTCTAGAATTATTTGATTATATTATGAAAGAATTAGTGGAATTATTTTAAATTGAGATACAATTATTTGTGATCAATTTTTTTTATTAAAATTCATAA
Source organism: Fraxinus anomala (assembly GCA_903798345.1). Lineage (NCBI taxonomy): Eukaryota > Viridiplantae > Streptophyta > Magnoliopsida > Lamiales > Oleaceae > Fraxinus > Fraxinus anomala. The sequence continues at coordinate 1,454 of CAIGRN010059186.1, forward strand.
CTTCAAGTTTGTAACAAGATATGTGGATTACGGCTCCATTATCTTGATTTAATTTTTTTTTCAATTTCAAGATTGTAATTTCAAGATCTGGATATCAAAATTTTGTAATTACGTTATTTCTTGTACATTGATTGAAGATTTAGTACTGACTCGACAAAAATCAAGAATTTGTATAAGCATTTTGTTTTAAATTATGGTGGATCTATGGGCGTGGCGCTGATTCGGATCAACCTTAGACGTGTCCAAATTTGGGTCGAATTTGGATTATTTGGGTCTTGACTTATTTTTGGAGGTACATTGGCAAATTTCGAATAACGTTTGGATTTCTATTGTTGGATCTTTAGATGTTTTGGGCTGAAGACTTAAGTTAAATATTGTGTTTGTGCATAATTAATTTTTTTAGTTATTTTTGAGCCAAAAGTAATTATTAATTAACTATTCACAATGCTTTAATTTTTTTGTTAAAAATATTGTGACATATAGATTTATTTTGACATCACTCGTGTATTTAAGAATTGGATGTATATCATTGGTCTCCGATTTTTTCTCAATCAATTTAACCACACACTTCATAAAAAGCTAACAAAAATTTAATTTTTAATAAAACCAAACAAGGGCTATAAGTTGTTGATAAATTTCAAATTTATAATTCCAACATTTTTTCTATCAATTAAACAAATATCTCGGTGAATTTGAAATTTGAGAACGAACGAAGTAGAGAACAAGAAATTATGCCAGAACCGTCATCCTGAAAAATAGGTTGAGCGACTCCTTAAATGTTTTCTGTTGAATGATTATAAATTTGAGTTTAGTGTTTAGCGATGCTAAACTTAAAATCTATGATCAGTTCACATGACCATTGAAATAAATGAAACTTAAATTGATGAGAATAATTAGAGGGATAAAATGGTCATTTGTGTCCAACCTAATTATAGGATCTCAGGTGGTGATGAAATATATATATGGTAGGTTAGAGAATAATATTACTCTCTGTGTGTGTATATGTGTATATTAACTTCTACGATATTATATATTTCGAGAGTATAGTTTTTTTGTTTTTAGTGGAAAAAGTAAAGATTAATAATTAGATTGGATGATCTAGACTCGACTACACAATATCTAATTATTAGAGTTTGGATAATACATTGGGATAGACAGAAGGTACCGAAACTATTGGACAAAACTCAAATTTGATCGGGATCGATCGGTTTGATTTGATTCTACTCGAGTTCTAATCAATTATGGGTATTAAAATAGAGAACCGACTGGTTCTGATCAGTTCTCGGTTGTAATACCAAAAAACAAAAAGCCTAATTTAATCCAAATTTATTAATTTTTATTTTTAAAAATGGTTGGTGCATTAAACCATTCATTGTACTTTTCTCTTATGAATTTCACCATAGTATATCAAACTCATAATCAATTTAATATGCTGTTATCATGGAAGTCAAGAAATTAAGACAACACTTTCTGGAACATTCCATCGAGATTTTAACTAGCTATCCATTGAAAAAAACATTGCAGAAACCTGATACCTCAGGTTGGATGGTCAAATGGGCTGTGGAGCCCGAACAGTTTGATATAAGATACAAGCCCCGCACCTCCATAAAAGGTTTGGCTCTTGCTGATTTTGTTGTGGAGTCAATGTTGATCAATTGGAAGAACTCCCACACGATGCCCCTTGGGAACTCTTCGTAGGCAGTTCCTCCACTTAAGCTCAGTCAGGAGCGAGAGTGGTCTTGATAAGTCCCGATCAACACGTATTTTGCGAAACCCAGCCATTTGACTTCAAGGCCTCCAACAACGAAGCCGAATACGATGCATTGATAGCCAGAGTAAGGAAGGCCAAAGCGTTAAAAATTCCCAACTTAATAGTCCACAATGACTAACAATGGTAGTCAGCTATATCAATGAGACCTACCAAACAAATGAAGAAATGATGAACAACTATCTTCAAATTGTTAAGAAGGAATTAAAAAAATTTCGAACCGTCCAGGTCAAACAAATTCCCTGGACTTAAAATGGTCATGTCGACACCTTGGCTTAGTTGGCCACAAGCGAAGGATTAGAAGAGTTTGACAATATTTCTATAGGAAGAATTACTTACCCCGCTATCTAAAGGGTAGAAGCGATATCCATGATGGTAGACCCCAAGCCTACCTGGTTAGATGAAATTACATTATACCTAAGAACATGAGGATGTCCTGTAGATCTAATTGAAGTGAGAAGACTCCGAATGAGATAAGCAAGGTATACCTTAATCGACAATATCCTCTACAAGTGAGGATATTTAGTCCCTTGTTTAAGATGTCTAAATGAAGATGAAGCACTTTACGCTTTATATGAGGTGCACGAAGGGATGTGTAGAAACCATTCTGACAGACAATCTTTAGCCCATAAAATCATACATCAAGGATACTTCTGGCCCACAATAAAACAAGATGCCTTAGAATTTGTAAGAAAGTGCGATAAATGTCAACGCCTCGCTTCCATTGTCAAAGCCCCACCAGAGGAGCTCAGTTTTCCGATTGCTCCTTAGCCATTTTTCAAGTGGGAGGTCGATCTAATTGGCCCCAAGCCCACATGAAAGGGTGGAACCAAGTTCGCAATCGTTGCAGTTAAATACTTTACTAAGTGGGCTAAAGTTGAACCCCTTGCTAAGATCACTGAGCAAAAGACCACTAACTTCATATGGAAATTCATCATGTGTAGGCCTGGAATACCTTATTCCATCGTCACTGACAACGCAAAGTAGTTCAACAATGCTCATCTTATAAGATTTTGCAAAAAACTTGGTATCCGAAAACATTTCTCCACACCAAACCATCCACAAGCTAATGGTCAAGTTGAGGCGATCAATACGATCATCAAACATACACTAAAGGTAAAGCTCGATGCTCTTAAGGGAGGATGGGCTGAAGAACTCCCAAATGTACGGTCTTACCGCACTATGTCTTGATGAGCATCGGAGAAAACCTTTTTTTTCTAGTTTTCGGAGGTAGAAGCCATGATCCCATTGGAGATAGGGATTCATTCTTTCCGAACAACAGCATATAAGGAGATTGAAAATCAAAAAGCTCTTCATGGAGAATTGGGTCTAATAGAGAAGATGAGGAATAAGGTCAAAATCAGAGATGCTATATACAAGAAACGCAATGCTGATTATTACAACCAGAAAGTACAAAAACGGGAGTTTGAAGTTGGTTCCCTAGTTCTTAGAAATATCTTCCTCGCTACGAGAGAAGTAAGCTCGAGATCCTTAGGTCCCAACTAGGAGGGACCCTATAGAGTGACTAAGGTCTTACCTAGAAGATCTTATGAGCTAGAGAATATTGAAGGAAGACCTCTGCTGCACCATTGGAATGCTAAGCACCTTTAGAAGTATTATTGGTAAAAAGATAACATATTGCATTATGTAAACCCCTCCATAATAAAGATGTGTGTTTAATAGCGTATTGTGTTAATCCCTCTGTAATAAAGAAGTATGTTCAAGACTCCACTCTCGACTTGCTCTCAAGCAGTCTGACCTACGTTGCATGTGCTGCAACACTTAGACAAAATTCTCAGATTCAAAAGGACCTGCTCCTAAGCAGCCCTACCAAGGTTGCATGTGCTACAATACTTAGATAAAATTATCCTTTAATAAAGAGTTTTAAAAGGACCTGCTCCCAAGCAGTCTTACCTAAGGTTTCATGTGCTGCAACACTTAGACAAAATTTCTTACAAGAATGAGATTCAAAAAGACCTGCTCTCAAGTAGGGTGACCTAAGGTTACACGTGCTGCAACATTTAGACAAACTTCTCCTCCCAAAATGATATTCAAACGGACCTGCTCTCAAGCAATCCGACCTAAGGTTGCATGAGTTGCAACATTTAGACAAAATTCTCCTCCAAAAGGGAAATTTGAAAGGACCTACTTCCAAGCAGTCTGACCTAAGGTTGCATATGCTGCAACACTTAGAATATTTCAAATACCAAAGTGCACAAAATGTACTTCAAACAAATAAAAAGATGCGTCAAGCGGGGAATGGTTGGGCTGATCTAAGGTGTCCAAGTCAGGACTTTTGTCTTTTGTCGGAAAGAGATGATTACCCTTGCTACAGTAGACATCTCTTTCAAAGTGTCCATCTACTCATCTAAAGCTTCATGATGGAAACCTACGTCGAAGTCAGGCCACATCTAGTGGACATGTTTAACTATTTCCACTAAACTGACGACGTAAGCATCTTAAGCTAGGGCATCAAACTCAGGTGATTCCCTCCATAGCTCGAATTCTTAAGTAGATTAGACGTTAGCTTCCTCGACCTTTTTAATGGCCTCCTCAGTGCAGAGCCTCTCCCTGTCAACACGGGCCCCTCTTCTTCAACTCTCTTCTTTTCATGGACAGAACTCTCATTGCATTCTCTCCCCAAATTCTCAAGGCTTTCACCTCGTCTTGAAGTTTGAGTTCGGACACAAATTTAGCTTCGAGCTCCACACCCATCTTATTTAGCTGATCCTCCTACTCTTTCTCCCTCTACCTCCTTAAAGCTTTTTTAGCCTCCATATTCTTGAAAAGTTCAACTGCCTGGTTCCTTATTTCACTTACCCTATCCATCTCAACCCTTACCTATGAGAGAAAATCATATAAATAAGATGATGTTAAAAAAAATAACACAAACGTAGGCTTGCAAAGCTAAAGAAAAAGAGGGAGAGAGGCATAATTGTTAATACCTTGTCCACCACTGTCATCATGTAAAGGATATATCTATGGCTATGTAGTTCATCTGTGATGTACGCTTCATCAGTTGACATACCATCAAGGTATATCTGCTCTTTATCGTTCCATCTCTTGGTTAGTAAGTTAGCAGAATCCCTAATGGAAGGAGGAAGGGCGGAGGTCATATCTCTATAAGGTGAGAGAGCTTCGAATGAAGTCTAAAAAAATATCAGGACGAGTCCCAACATTGTTTCTATGTCCGACCGGTAGAGCTCAGGACAAGGAAGTCGGCCTTTGGAAGAGTTGGAGGTAGTTGCAGGGCAATCCCTTGAGAATGAGTAGTGGAAACAGCCATGGGAGGATAATCCACCATGGGAGGTTGCAGCATAGGAGACTTCGGGACTGACTCTGTCCTAGCACGGTCTTCAGATTGGCTTTTCTTAATCAGTTCAGGCTGAGCTTTTTCAACAATAGTGACTTTCCTTTTTTGTGCCTTCTTAGTTGCCTTTGAAGCTTTTGATGCCTTATACCCCAGCATCTCTTCGTTTCAATCTGAATTATGTAGCAAATAAAATAATTACTATTTTTAATAATAACGCAATTATACATACATAAAAAAATAGTATGTAAAAGTTATGATCAATTTACTGGAAGTCGAAGGTTGTTGAGGAGCAGAAGTACACTGGAGTAGACCTGCTTCAAGCAAGCTCGACTTAGAGATGACGGTGTTATAGGAACTCTATTTTTTCAACAGAGCTCGAATGGTGTTAGCTTTATCTTTGGTCGCTGAAGTGATAGCAAACTTCTTGTAAACTGCAAGGCAAAAAGCACCACATAAGTAACTCAGGGTGATAACTCACAAATTAGCTAGTGCATCAAGAAAATCGTAAGGAAAACTTACACACCCTGTGACAACGAGTTGAGACAACATCCTCCCTATCGCCCTTAGTAGGATGAAATTGCCACTTCCCAATAACAGAGGACTTTTTCTTTCCATTTTTTTTTACTAAAGACGAAGTGTCCAACACTAGTGACCCCTAGTCCTAGTCCTAGTCCTAACACTAGCATAGTACCAACCAGAGTCCTTCCCATCCTCCTTGAAACAATATAATGAATTAAATGGATCTACAATAAGCTCATGATAGCCCAACCTACACCATAAGATCAAAGTGGCAACCAAAGTTCTCGACCCATTAGGTCAAAGCTGAGTAGGAACAATGCCACAAGAGGACAGAGACTTACGAATGGCTCTAGGGATTGGTAATCAAAGCTCAGGACTTAAAAGGCTGAGTTAATTACCACATATTCCTCGACGGATCATTTGCTCGATCAGTAGAGCTAGAAAAGATCATCTCAACCGAACTGGGAATCCTGTACTTGGCCATCCACAATCACTACTAACCTAAAAGATGAGGACTCCACTCTTCATTCGAAGGATTACCCTCATCCTATCTTTGAGAATTCGCATCCTCCTCATCGCATCCATCCCTAGCTGGTACTGGGATTTGTGCCATCTCTACACGCCGAACTATATCCTTTGGGTTAACTATGGAAACTTAAATTGGAATGAATATCTCTTGAATGCCAAAGCTAGTTGGAGGAGAAGGAGTGGAAGATGGAAATTCATTTGTCATGTTGCTTAGCCCATGAATGTACCCTAGACTCGTTCAAACTCATGCAGTTGTCGAGGTGAAAATAGAGAAAATGATGACCTCACTCAAACAGAAGGTGGAAGCTCAAGAAATTTCCCTTTCCCGTTCCAAAGAAAAACCTTGGAAGCTTACGGTGTAGAAATGAAAGGGAGAGTAGCATTTAAAAGATGTAGAATTTGAACAGGTATAATGTCCGTCGTTGGATGAAGAAAAAGAGGGAAAACAAAGGGCCCAAATTTGAAGAAGCCAAAACTACGCAGTTTTGATACAAAACTTCTAAGGGAAGCTAAAAGAAGCAACGAACATTCCCCATCAAATAATGACCTGTCAAATACTTTATTGCTGCAATAAAAGCAAATACACTTCTAGATAATATCTTTCATTGGCTCGACCACTCCCAATCGTATCTCACAATATGGTTAGAAAGAGTTGATAAAAATTTGTGCACAACTCACAACCTAGTTCCTACCAATTCAAAAATCTATCCATCAATCCAAAATTTCCACACAATTAATCATGACTATTGTGTTCAAAATAACTTGGGATCTCACATGGACAAGCAATTTGTTTTTAAAAAAAAAGAAAATTAGGCACAAATAACATTTTTGATTTTACATAGCTCGTGAATCAACAACAATTTTAAATATCAAGCAATTCTAAGCATGCAAGGCTATCTAACATGTCAACATAAAATCATAACAATTAAAGCATAGTCACCCCCAAACTTACCTTGTCCTCCAAGTGTAAAGAACAAGATAAAAGAGAATAGGGGATGACGAAACTTCCCCTGTTGTATATTTGTGAAAAGGTACCAATGCTCGATTTGGACTTGCGGTGCTCTTGATTAACTCATTTTTAATTCACCCCAAACTTGTGATCAAGCCTCAACTTGATTTCAAATCATTTCCTTCAACAAGCATCTCATGAAATAACTTGTAGTGTCCTATAAGATCACAAGAAAGAAGTAAATTAAACGGGTTAAAATCAAAGTAGGTAAGTGTGACCAATATAGTCAAAATAAATCTTCAACATGTTGAGAACCATGATAAACATAGTACTTCAAAAAGTCATATAACTACAATAATTATTATATAATGACAAAAACGAAAAATAAAAATATTAAGGGTTAGAAAGTTGGGTTGCCTCTCAACAATCGTTTTTTTATAATCTTTAGCTCAACTTTGGCAATTGACTCGTGGGCATCTATGTCTTTAGATGCCTTGCACATGTTTATTCTTTTGGCTTTGCTTCACTATTCATTTGATCTCCAAAACTCAACAATGCCCATTTCGATATAATAGGACTTGCTTATTCCATCCAATTTAAATTTACTTATGAAGATTTCTACTTCCTCATCGGACTTAATCACAAAATCAATTTTTTAGCAATCCACTAAGTCGTAAGAATATAAGTTGATTTTCTCCTCATTGATTGGCACATGCTCGTTTAGCTCCGTTGTGATTAAGTTTTCACTCATTTTAGGCTCTTCATCGATGGTTGAACTCTCATCGAGTTGAATGATTGGTCCACAATCAAACTCCACGGGTAATGGCAAGCTTTTCCTATTAACTCTATTGAGTGGATTATGCCCCCACTTTTGAAAGTCATCCCAATATTCGTAATCTCCCACGAGCATATCATCTACATCCAACTTGGCAAGTTTGTGGTTATAATTTGCAAGTACATTCTCATTCAGAAATGGAGGACCATCTCCCGAAAATTTGATGTCTTTATCCAAATCGCCAGGTACATAATCTCCCGCGATCATGTAACTATCATCGAAATTGTCTAGTATTTATTTTTGACATTTCAAATATTGTCTAAACCAAAGAAGTTTCGATATTGAGATATCGGTGTACGAATACAAGAATTGTCCTATACAATGCATCGCTTGAAAATTTTCACATCTTGGACCTCTAAGCATATTTCCATAGTCAATGTAGAGATTAGACATTGCAAAAACTTGGTTACTTTACCAAGATGAGAATAATGCAAATATAGTTGAAAATTAAGAGAGAAAACCAACACAAGATAGATTAACAATACGAGGGTTAGCCAATATATAAAAAAAGAAAAAAAAAGTGAATAACAAAAATTGTTAAAATTAAAAGTAACTAAAGTTGTAATCAAAGTAAAAACAGTCCCCGATAATGGTGCCAAAAAACTTGTTCACTATGAAGGTGCAAATAACAAGTACACGGGTCGTGTTCAAATAATAAATTTGACTTTTTGAGTCTGAGTTTTCGATCCCTCGATGAATGTTTCTTTTTATTACACAACTTTAATCAATTTAATTCTAACAATAAAAAAAAAACACACACACACACACATAATAAAGTTTCAATTTTGGAAAATAACTAAAATTCTACAAAATAAGAAAACACAAACACTTGGGAATTTCGGAGGAAAAGGTGGTTGGGATTCATGGTTTCACTTAACTGTCTCCTAATTAATTTTTCCATAAGTCAATTGACAAATTACCCATTTAAAAATGTTAGACCCGATTTTTCAATAATAGTTAATTACCTCTCTCAAACGAAATTAACCATAATCGTTTGGTTTAACTTAATATATCTCTATGTTGATTCAAACCAAGCAACCGCATTTTTGTGAAAATAGTTCAATGGGTCACTTAGGGTTAGTGGTATATCTCTATCCCCCTATACAAACCTATGGTTTCTACTATTTGATCTAAAATGCACAATTTTCTCTCGAACAATGTACAAATAACTAAACATAATCATTCATTGGCCACATAAATGAAAATACAAGAAATACAATAGTAGATACACATAGAAATAATCATTTTAACATTAAAAGCAAATACTGAAACTAATTAAAACTAGGTCAAACTTCAACCATAAATCTCAGCACAAAGAACTAGCTCATTTTATATAGATGATAAAAAGGAAAAAAGTTAAGAGCAATGGATTACAAGTTGGAGAACATAATCGATAAAAATACGAGATAAAATGTAGAATCCTTCCTTTGGTTGGATTCTTAAGGAGAATGAGTGGATTGGTCTTGATTTTCTCCAAAATCCTTCTACTTTTTCTTGATTTTTCTCCTCCCTTTGTGCCCTTGTTCTTCCCCATTTTCTCCCAAAAGTGTTCTAATATGAGTGTTTTTTTCTAAAAGTGACCACAAAATGGTATTGAAATTGCCAAAACTCACCTAAGGTGAAATTGTAAAAGAAGTCCCAAACTTTACGAAAAACAGCCCAACCGAAGGCGACACACGCGCGGGCATTCTTGGCCCGCACGTTCCGTGAGACCATTTTGGTCTCGATAAATCAAATAGCCTTCCCTCGTGCGCGGGCTTTCTTCATTTTTTTAGTCCAGAAGTGTCCTCCATATAATTGCATACCACGCCCTCAACTTTGATCAGGTACAATCTGGTCCTCAAATTTTGATTTTATTTCAATTTTGCCCTCGAAAATTGCAACCCAAGGTGATCTAACTTTCTAACTTGTACACTTTGGTCCCCAACTTCATTCTTTAATGCTTTTGATCCCTTTTTCTCTTCATTTTGCCTTATTCTCTTTCCATTTAGGTTTATGAACTATGAATGCAAAAATTACCGAATTGTGAGTTGATATTCGCTCTTTTCATCAATAATAAGCATATTTATGTATTAAACAAGTGTGCAAAAACACACTTATCATTGTGCTTTATGAGAAACATCATGAAAACCTAATGAGACCACGGGCTATGATCAATGGATGACGTCGACAAAATGGTTTGTCGTTACAATTTTAACATCAATGTCAAATGTGTTGCATCAAAAGCTTGGAAGTCAGGTAACCTCTTTTGATATACTAGAAGGCCTTCAATACATGTTTGGGCTTCAAAGTATAAAGGCTCATTTTGATGCAATTCATACCTTAAGGATCATATGTTGATTATGATTGCACACTTCAACGTGGCATAGAATCTGGGTTCAACCATTGACTTTTGATATGTTTTTAACAATATACTGTAGACTATCATTTGTATAAGATTAACATTTCATCATCTAAGCTGGTGAATGAGTTCCATAATGTGGAAAATGGACTTAAGGTTAAGAATATTGTTGCTCATATAGTGATTGTAGCTCTACTAGTTCCAAGCTAAAGAGTGGAGTTAGAAAGAAGAAGAAGAGATCTAAGAAGATGTAAGGAGCAACAAAAAGTCTATAGCAGATAGAACATTGAGAGGTAAGTGTTTCAATTGCGATCGTAAAGGACAGTGAAATAAAAGATTGCCTCGAAGTATTACCTAAAAGCAGCGGACTAGCAATTTTTTAGTTGCAGAGTTTTATTTAATGATTGACTTTACAAATTTCTGGGTTGTAGACTCTAGATCCACTAATCATATATGCATATCTATGCATGTGCTTCATGAGAGCACAAGACACAACGGAGGTCAACTTAAAATCACCATTAGCACAAGGACAGTAGTTTTGCAAGAGTTGTAGGAGTAGTTTATTTTATTTTACTAGTGGTAGACATTTAATTCTTAAAGATTGTTATTGTGTCATGCAGATGAAGTGGAATTTGATTTATGTTTCCTAATTAATAAGATAAGGTTATTCTATAAAATTGGCTCTTGATGCACTTTACATTTTGATGAGTAAAGTTCATATTTGTGTTTGATATTTGATGAATGATCTTTATATTTTAAAATATTCCACAAGTATTAAATTTCGTAGACCATGAATAAAAAGTCATAACATACTAGTGAGTACATATTTGTGGTATATTAGACTTAGTCACATGATCCTTAACATGATATAAAATGATCAAGGGATCCTTTAATACAAACTTAAAGCCAAAGAAGTATTAGAACTAGTTCATTCTGTTGTATGTGGACGAATTGTGAATACACATGCCGAGGGGTTATGAATATTTTATCACTTTTACACATGATTACTCTAGATTCGGATACATCTACCTAATGGCTCGAAAGTCAAATGCTTTTGAAAAATTTAAAAAGTATCGGACTGAGTTTGAGAAATAATTGGGTAAAAGTATTAAGACACTTTGATCAGATCGATATGGTGAATATCTCCTAGGAGGATTCAGGGACTACTTGACAAAAAAGACATTATTTCTCAACTGAGTGCGCCAATTACACCCCAACAGAATGGCGTTTCAGAAAGAAGAAATATGACATTGTTAGACATGGTTAGGTCAACGATAAGTTTCGCAACTCTACCTATCTTATTTTGGGGATATGAACTGGAAACAACAGCATATGTTCTTCATTTAGTTCATTCTGAGTTTGTTCCCAAGACTCCCATGGAATTGTAGAATGAGTGCAAGTCCAGGTTATGTTACATTCGAATTTGGGGATGTCCGACTCATGTGCTAAAATGGAAGGCAGAAAATTTGGAGTCTAGATCAAAGACATGCCTGTTTGTGGGTACCTTAAAGGTACCAGGGGATATTAATTTTATAGTCCTCTAAATATGAAGGTCTTTGTTAGCACAAATACAACCTTCTTGGAGGATAAGTATATTAATGAACGTCATTCCATGTTGGAAGAAATGAGTGGGAGCAATTACATCCCATCGACTCTTGAAACGCAACTCCGTGACAAACAGAATACATAAACAATGTGCTTTGAGTGGGAGAGATAAGTAATCATCTAATCCCTAGATCAAGCAAATGTTTGAGGTATTGATGAGGTAATAACATCACCTAATGGTGGAACCAATATTGATACAAACGTTACAATTCCAAATGATGCCACAGTTCGAGATCTACCGCCCATTAGACAAAATCAGAGGGTCATCAGACTACCTTCTACTTGTTAGTCAGGGAGTCAAACTAGGTGATCACCATAAAACAAGTTGATGATCCAACTTCATGTAAGGAGGCTATGAATGATATGGATTCAGATTTATGGCTACAAGCTATGAATACCGAAATGAAATCTATGCATCACAACCAGGTCTGGGAACTTGTAGATGTACCGAAGGAATAAAACCCATCAGGTGCAAGTGGGTCTATAAGAGAAATAGAGGAGCGGATGGAAAAGTGGAAACTTTCAAAGCAAGGGTATTGGCTAAGGGTTTTACCCAACTAGAAGGCGTCGATTACGAGGAGATCTTCTCGCATGTGGCTATGCTTAAATCTATACGGATTCTCTTATCCATTGTGGCTCATTTTGATTATGAGGTGTAACAAATGGATGTCAAAATGATATTTTTAAATGGCCATCTTGAGCAATGTATCTATATGATACAACCAGATGGATTCATAGAACGTGTTCATGAAAGCAAAGTCTGTAACCTTCAGCGGTCCATTTATGGGTTAAAGCAGGCATCAAGATCTTGGAACAAAGTGATTAAGACATATTGTTTTGATCAGAACTTTGATGAACCCCGTGTCTATAAGAAGATACAAGAGAAGATTGTAATTCTCCTGGTGTTTTATATGGATGATATTCTACTCATTGGAAACGATATAAAAGCGTTATCATATACGAAAGCGTGGTTGGCTCAACAGTTTCATGTGAATGACTTATGTGAAGCTGCTATGTTCTAAGCATTCAGATCTTAAGAGATCGCAAAAGGCAGATAGCTTTATCTTAAGCTTCATATATTGACAAAATACTTGTAGAGATGGGGTGCATGAGTAGGATACGTTATGCATCGACAATTGGTAGTCTTATTATGCTATGCTGTGCAATAGACCTGATATTTGTTATGCTGTTGGTATGGTGAGTCGATATTAATCTAATCCTGGACCGGAACATTGGGTGACTGTAAAACATATCCTTAAGTATCTTCGGAGGACAAGGAATTACATGCTTGTTTACTCATCACGATATCTTGTTCAATTAGGTTATACAGATTTTGACTTCGAGGCTGATAAGGACTCTCGCAAGTCTACATCAGGGTCACTGTTTTACACTTGGTGGTGGGGCTATTATTTCGAGAAGTATCAAACAATCATGTATTGCTGATTCCTCCATGGAGGTTGAATATGTGGCAGCTTGTGAAGCAGCTAAAGAAGCGGCGTGGCTCAAAAATCTCTAAAGGACATCGAGGTGGTGCCTGCATTTGCACAGACCTTAACACTGTACTGTGATAACCGTGGGGCAGTGGCAAATGCTAAAGAACCAAGGAGTCATCAGAGAGGTAAACATATCAAACGGAAATATCATCTCTTGAGAGAGATAGTTAGTAGAGGAGATGTGATTGTCTACAAAATTGCTACTAAGGATAACATCGCAGATCCATTTACCAAAATTCTGTCAGCTAAGGCTTTCGATGGACATTTGCAAGGCATGAGGTTAAAAGACATGATACATATACTCTATGGCAAGTGGGAGATTTGTTGGGTTGTGTGCCCATATAGTATAATTTTGCTAATGTAAAAAATAATAATATTCTTATATTAAATAAAATTATTTTTATTTTATTTATTACATTTATTTATTATTAAGTATGCAAATTAAAATGCCCATGATCAGTTGTGATGATATAAGTTGAACACTTGCGTTGAGAAGTACAGTGACACAACTTATATTTTCATCATAAATAATTTTTTCACTACCGATGTATAAGAGTTGACACATTGTACCTGAAGATTGTAATGTTATCCGATTTACTATTCGCGTTTGTGATTTGTCCTTATCACATAAATAGTTAAATGTGACACTAGTATACTTTGAATGTATCGAACGCACCACGTGTCGAGTTTAATTCTATAGTATGACAGTGCGGAGAATTAAATTCCACTTGACTGCTGTGTATTTCATCTAAGTTGGTTGACAGAGTCATGCATATCTTTTCATAATTTTAATGGTTCTTTGATTCATCAATGAATGAAATCATTGTTTGGTCAAATCTCTCGATGAATTGGGAACTTTAGAATGAGTGAAGTAGAGAACATGAATTCATGTCAGGAACCGTCGTCCTAAAAAATGGGTAGAGTGATTACTTAAGTATTTTTTGTTGAGCGGTTAAAAATCCGAGCTCAGTATTTAGCGACGACTAAATTTCCATATCCGTGATTTGTTCACAGGACCGTTGAAAAAAAATAGCACTTAAGTTAGTGAGAATAAATAGAGGGGTAAAATGGTCATTTATGCTCGTACCTAATTATCGAATCTCGGATGGGGATAAAATACATATACGATATGTCAGAGGAAAGTATTACAGATTTATTGATTTATGTGATCTAATATATTCCAAGAGTTCAGTCTTTTGCCTTCAGTGGAAAAATCAAAAACTAATAATTAGATTGTGTGGTCTAAGGTCGATTAGACATGATTTAATTATTGGAGTTTGTATAATATATATTCGATTAGGTCCCCGTGGTAGCTCTATAAGTAATTGAACTTAATTACGGTAGTTATAATAGTTTTGAATTTAATTGTAATTACAATAAAATGTTGTACTTACTTGCAATTACTATAAAAGTTGCAAACTTATTTATAATAATAATTGAAGTTCTAGGACTACACATGTAATTAAAGGGAAATTAATTGGATTTGGACTTTAATTAAAACTCATACTTGAATCTTAATTAAGACTCCTATTTGATATTGAAAGTATTGTTCTACATGGATTGGAACATCCTATTATCTCTATAAATAGAGCTGGACATAAAAAATCCTACAAGAATCATAATACATAATTAGTGTTCAAATTTGGAGAGAGAAAATTGAGAAAATCATATTTTTTTATTGTCCAATCCAAGATTTAGTTTCTTGATTTAATTAAAANAATCATAATACATAATTCCATAGTGTTCAATTTTGGAGAAAAAGAACAAGTGAGAAAAATCATATTTTCTTATTGTCCAATCCAATAATTAGTTTCTTGATTTAATTAAAAGAATGTGCTTACTCATCAGTATAGTCTTGACTTTGAAGAATACCATAGAAGATTTGGAGGTTTGAAATATCAACTTCTTACAATTAAAAGCTGGAAGCTTTGATCCAAAAAGTTGAAAATTCGTGATTTAGATTCAATTCTAAAATTAATTATCGAATTTAGGTAAAAATTCGAATATTTAATCTTAAATATAACATACACATGAATATTTAGGCAATCTTGAATTTTTTTTTTTTCCTTAATAATGTCGCTTCGGCATTCCAACATCATCACGTGAAGAAAAGAGGGAATAAAAAATTAATCGAGCCTCGACAGAATAAAACCAAGAGATATCCTCTTTAAAAAAGAATATTCCCAACTCCACCGCTCGAATATTCTCTCTCCTCCATTACCGTTACATCAAACCCCTGCCCCCACTCTCTTTTTACTTATTTCCTCTTCACACTTTCCTCTCCAAAACCATAATTTTAACCAGTTCATTTTCTGTTTTTCAACCAAACCTATAATTTTAAATCCACTGATTTTGTGTTCTCAACCTAACCCGTAATTTCAATTTTGCTGAATTTTTCAGTTCTTGGGTTTTTAATCGGTATGAAGTTTGGCAAGAGTTTGAGCAATCAAATTGATGAGACGTTGCCAGAGTGGAGGGACAAGTTCTTGTCGTACAAGGAGCTGAAAAAGAAGCTCAAGCTGATCGAGACGAAGGGGCTGTCCTTTTCGTCTGGGGAAGAGGGGAGGGCCAAGAAGAAGCAGAAAGTGGACAGTGAATTGGCCGACGGAAGGGAGGCTATGACGGAGGCGGAGGCAAATTTTGTCAAGTTATTGGAGGATGAACTTGAGAAATTCAACGCTTTCTTTGTTGAGAAAGAAGAAGAGTGCATCATCACATTAAAGGTAATTCCGCTATTATGCTATAAGCATATTCTATTACACCTTTAATTATGCCCTGCTACTATTTTGATCGAATAGTTCGTATTCTTTTGAGGTGCTTTGTTTGTCAAAGAATTTTTACTTGTTTATTACTACTCTTTTGGAGTTGGAGCTCTTTGTCCCTTTGAAGAATATTTGCAACTTGACAATACTATTTCAACTTTTTGACCACAATTTAAATAGGAATTCTTTCTTGGATCCCGGATACGGCTTTTGTGATCTGAAAGAAGGCCAAGTCCTTAACTTGTGGCTCATATGAGCAGTTCAACTCGGGGTTCAATATGAAATCAGAACTTGCAAAGATATTCAGGATGTGTTTGATTGCAAGCATGGAAGTTGCTTGGAAAGAAATTGTCTAAGAACTTATGTGCATGGAAATTGTCCATTTGACTGACTTAATTTTTAGCCTAGAAAATGTTGTAATTTTTCATAAAGTTCAGTTACTTGGAAATGTGAATTGAGGTGTGAATTGCCTAGAAAATAAAAAACTACCCCCATCAAAAAAATGATTTCCTTGTTTTTGAGAAAACATCCAATTTTTGGAAAATATTTTCCATGGAAAGTAGGAAGTTGGATGGATAAATGACATTTTCCATGTAAAATAAAGCCAATCAAATACATCCTCAGTATAAACAACTGAGGCTGCCCTTTAGTGAAAATATTTTGCACCAATTAGGGCTTTATTGGTTGCTTGTTGAGGTAAAAGATTTAAATAAATGAATATATTGGGACGCTTAAATCTTTAGTTGAAGTGGTTCAAGAGGGATTGTTGATGCACAAATATAAAAGCAATATCGCTAAGCTACTAAAATTATGACCAAATACTAGTTACTGAGATGTAGGATGCAATAGAATGACATCCTTTTCTTTCACCTGATTATTATCATTTTTTAAACAGCATGTTTCAGTATGATAACACTTTTGCTAGTTTGAAGTCATTTTATGACATTCAATTTGTTGTGTACATCTTGGCCACAATGATGTGAGCATAATGGCAAATGGTAGAGTGTCACGTGGTATTATGTAATCCATTACGTAAACTTGATATACACGTAGCAAGATTTCGCTAGGATTTTGCTACTTGTACATAAAAATTGTACATAATGAACTACATTATATAATTTGGAGGAAAAAGATGAAAAAGTTGATTGTGTTTTAAACTGACAAATGGTAGAGTGTCATATGGCATTATGTAAATTCTAATGTACATGTAGCAAATTCATTCCACCATATGTTTAGTAGGATATAATCATCATTGTGATTTCAGCGTTCAAGGCATGTTTCTGGACTTTATTGGATGAATTTATTAAGAAATTGTATCTTCCTCTCGTGTCTAATACTGCATGCCAAAAATGCTCTTTTTAATTCGCAATTAGATGCTTTACTATAAATTGGTGGTGAATATTTGGTTTTGGTAGTGAACTTATATATTTCACATTATTTTGTGTAAAGGAATTGCAAGATCGGGTGGCTAAGGCCAAGGATCAGAATGATGAGATGATTAAGATACGGAAAGAAATTGTCGACTTCCATGGGGAGATGGTTTTACTGGAGAATTACAGTGCTCTTAATTATACAGGTAATAAAACCTTGGCATTTTGTTCTCTTAGCTCTTCAATCTAATTGCTTTCAGGCTTTAGAACTATGAATTCCTCAGACTTTTTGGCAATAAAATAATTGGGTCATAATATGAACAAATCTAAACTTCCATAACATGCTTCTTTCTGTCTATGGTTCTAAAATTCAGAGAATTATCCGTTGTGGCATCAATAGCTAATATGCATATATAAAGGTCCAGAATAACAACAGTGCTTCATAGCGACCATAGTTCTAAGGCTGATACCAGCCTTTTGGTGGGTCGATAAATAAGGTTGATACAAGGCTTATACCAGCCTTTTGGTGGAAAATTTATTCGTTCTCTAACTGTAGAATACAAACCTTTCAAATGATTTTTTTTTTTTTGGTAACCTCTAAGACGAAACATCACTAAGATATAGTTTTAATCAACATGTGGTTAACAGGACTGGCAAAAATATTGAAGAAGTATGACAAAAGAACTGGTGCTCTTCTTCGCTTGCCCTTCATACAGAAGGTTGTCCAACAGCCATTTTTTACCACTGACTTGCTGTACAAGCTCGTGAAGGAGTGTGAGACAATGCTCGACCATCTGTTCCCAGTGAACAAACCCCCAACTAAAACTGAGGCAGCTGATGGAGATGAACCCTCGACCAGTTCCACAACCGACAACGAAGGTCAGGTTAAAGGCCCGAAGGAACTTGCTGAGATCGAGTTCATGGAGAGCCTGTACATGAAAAGTACTATATCTGCATTACGAGTTTTGAAAGAGATTCGTAGTGGAAGCTCAACTGTTAGTGTGTTTTCATTGCCACCATTGCAGCTCGGTGGATTAGAGGATGCTTGGAATAAAGTCCCTGCCGTAGAACAAGTTGCTGAATAGTCGAATTATATGGAGGATGGTAGGACCTGATATTGCCACAATGTAATATGAATTTTGATTGCTATAGATTTCTCTTCTCGTGCATTTGCTATGCATGCTCTCTCCTAACACGTTAAATGCATAAATTGAATCTCAAATAGTTGATAGTTTCTACAATCGTGTGTAAGATTCTGATGGCACAAAGTCAATTTCACCTGTTCTACTTTTACGACATGATAATTTCCCCTTTCCATTGTAATATTTCTTGTTATACTTGAATCAATTTTGTAAGGACGCCTTGTGTGATTTTTACACTTTTTAAGATCCATTCTACTGCATTATGTATCAACTAGCATGTGCAGTAATCATTGCAACTGATCGGATATATATACTTACAGACAATAAGCATCTGTTTGACGCTCTATATTTCACCAAATTTATTTTTTGCAACAGTATAATGGGGCTCACATCTGCATCATGCATTCATGTCAACAAGAAGAAAGAATTGTTTATTAATTTTATGATATGTTTCTTTCCAATTTTGCAAATAAATGCCTAGTTACCAATCGAAATTGGGAAGAAAGATTGAAGGGCAAATAAGTAAATTTTCATGACAAATTGAGGACATCTATGTAAATTTAAACGGGTGGATTTTTAAAATTTGTCACATCTGTTTGTTGCTTTTTCTTCTGTACATTGATGTTTTTACCCGGCCCAAAAATTAAATTTGGTGAAATAAAGGACGTCA
>CAIGRN010059200.1:0-25008 GCA_903798345.1 Fraxinus anomala
AGCATACCAAGCCATGCACCAGGCCATCCCACTGTTAACTCATTGGGAACTATAATAAAGGTTTGGCCACTGCCTCCATCCGGGACGCTCAAATTAGATGCCCTCAAGGGGTTTCTCAAGGGATTTGAATCGGAAGCGTTTGCAGGATGCCTGAATTGGAAGGAGAAGGTAGTTTCAAGTGAGGCTGGATTTACACTGACAAGGTCGAAAATGCGAATAGGCAAAGCATATAGATTGCTCTTCCGGTTAGATGTTTAAGATCATTTCCAACTTCTGGATCAGGTATTTGAATAAAACCCTTTTCACTTGAAATTGCAGCAGTGCCTAAGAGTGAAACACCTAGGCTGGCTCTTGGATTGTTTGAGCTAAAATCATGAAAGGAGAGATATTATGATCCCGGATGGGTTGAAAGCTACATGGAATTTGATGATTAACGGAAATTGGTTAACCGCAAGTTCGAGCCTTCAAGGGGTTAATAAAAGCAGTACAAATGCATCCTCAGGAAGCGNGTTGGGTTCGAAAGAAGAAACCAAATGGATCAGCTCGATTCAAGTAACGAATGAGCAGCGTGGATGAAAATGTGCATAACTTTCAGCTCGGGTGTCGGATTTTCGCCCATGAGTACAATCCGGAATCGTCATGAAATTTTGCACAAGAAAAAAGGGGGTGTCAATTTTAACATTATGCGGCCGCATAGTGTAAAATGAATGGGACCGCATACCTATTTCACAAGACAAAATTGAAAGCTGAAGAATGAACTATGCAACTACATTGAAATGTACTATGCGGTCGCATAGTACATTTTCGGAGTGAATTTTTCTTTTCCGCACGAGAATCCCAGTTGCCGTATAATTCCAATCTTATTGATATTTTACCATAATTTGAACATTATTTCCGATTTTCCTAGGTTTTCTAGTATTAGTATAAATAGCAATTTCCATTACATTGTAAAGACAATAATTTTTTTTTTATTATGAATGAATGAAAGGCGTTTCGCTCTCTCTTTATTTCTTGATGGAACAAATTTATCGAACTTATCAAAGACGAATAGTTTTTGACGCTTTCACCGAACTTATCAAGATCTAACAATCTTATGGCGTTCAAAATTCTAGGTGAGATCCAATTATCGTGTGATTAAGAGGTCAATAAATTCATTTTTTATTGGTTGTTTGGTTCATTATTTTTGAATTGAATCCAAAACCTTGACTTTTTGGCATTCTTGGGTTCCTTGTCAATATCGTTGCAAGGTGACATAGTGTTCGTTGCTATGTGGTTCTCATCTAATTATGGGATTGTTGCTAAGATTATCAGGTGATGAAACAACGAGATTTGGGTACCAGACTATGGACACGAGGAAAGAGGAGAATAGCAGATAACATGGATAAGAACCAGCCGACACCCACGAGGGAAAATTGGCACAATAGAGAAGAATGTGGAATCTGGCAATTTAAGGACTATGATCATGCGAAGGTCAGATTTTCAACGGTCCAGTTAAATCCAAACGCCAGAAATTTTAAGATTAGATTCGTATGTGGGCTGGCTACATTATAAACATATCTAGCCTACCCATTTGATAAAGAATTATCAGCCTCTGCCCTACAAAGACAGGCACAAGTACCGGGAGTTGGGGTGGTGGTTTGGGGTTGGGGGGGTGGGAGGGCAGTAGGGTTCAATGAAGTTAATGCCTTCTTTGGGACAACTGAGAGTGACTGATATATAAACATCCAAGCTTATGTGCCTCAAAGGGTTGCGACATTCAGAGTCCCAACTATTTGGCTATTCTGCAATCATGTAGATGATCATATTATGAGACAATCATATAGGTATTATCTGCCAGCACATTTCCTACTAGTAAGAGCAAAAGTGTACCTACAAATGATTTGTTTGGACACAACAAAGATCTTTCCATAATTTCAGGTTTCGACCTCTAGCAACTGCTTTAGAAATCATAAGTCTGACTGTATATATACCTTTACTAAGAATACTTAAGACGCCTACAATTGGCACTTAAGAACTTTGGACCAGTTGCATTCCAGGAAACATGAAGGCAGCCAGGAACAAGAATGCCACCATGAGCGAAATTTTTCAATACCCGTGGTCCAACAGGAAGGCAAGGTCAGTCCATAAAATATATAAATTGAAGTAAGACGTGTATGATAATACAACTGTATTTGTCTCTAAGAGAGAGAGGTACACTCAAACTACAAGAATGGATGCCCACAAGAAAAAGTCACTTGCAAGAATAGACACAATCAAACTTGATAAAAACGTAATGTGATTTAAATTGGAGAATTATATCCATAACCTGGCCAAGTCACTTTCAACTTGAAATATAATAACAAAAAATTGTAAACTCAAAGTCCCAAAAAAGTCTATATGGAATCTCCGCATAAACTTAATGATAAAGGGAAGACCACCAGTCCACCGGTCCAGAACAAAACCAACAATCTACAACCTAACTACTCATTCTTCCTCAACGATGGTTGCCTTCTCACTGACATAGATACCGTCAAGGAACTTCCTGATATCCTTGTTCTTGACATGGCATTTCTGTCCAGATAAATAGGTATTTTCAGCATGTGCTTGGAAAGAAATAAAATAAAGAGCTACGTATGTTTTTGTACGTGCGTCTATAAATACATGGGAAGAAAGTGTCACCTGGTTTATCAAGGCACAAGATCGAGAAACAAGCTCAATATCATTCCCATCTAAAACCAATTCATCCTTAACCTTCTCGGATCGGACAATTGAAACCCCTTCAAGCATATCCACTTTCCTCACCTGATTCAATAAACAGAAAGAATAGTTTAATCAACTCCTAATTCAAATTTTGATTTTGGTGACAAACAAGCTTAAGTACGTGCAAGCCTATGGAACTCATAGCATAAAGAAGTTGCCAGATCTGTCAGACTACAATTCAGCAGCCATTACTGTAGAATCAATGCCGAAATATACAGCAAACAAATATCCTACTATCCCTATAATATCAACATAGAAAACAGTTCATTTTAATTTCATTCTTATTGATGCTAGTATTAATCATTGGAGGTTTCAATATGTCATAATCTTATCTCAGGCAAACATATATTTCCTAAAGCATAAAAAATGCAGTATATTCTGTGAAATAAAATCAAATGGAGAGATGCATGCCCTTTCTAGAAGATACTTCTCATTTCCTTTAATTGAGAAATCAAGTTCCAGTAAATGCAATGCACAATGCATGATTATTAAATTAAAGAGATTACATTACATAAGAGGATGCAGCCAATTAACAACCTTATGTCAAACGAGTTATACATTATTCTGCTGCTAAATATTTTTATTAAGGCACTTTCACATATTTATCCTAATGAATGCATGGACTTTAATATGATGCGTGTAAAATGCTAAAGTTTGGACCTTTTTCTCTCCAAGGAAGTTGCGGATCTCAATGGACTTGTTTCCACTAGTAATGGAAGCATTGATCGGAAAGTGAGCATACACAAACCGCATCTTGTAGCGGTAGCCTTTAGTAACACCAGTGATCAGGTTATCAACGTGGCTGAGCGCCGTGCGGATGGCGGCGGTGGTCTTCCTGGATCCGAACCAGGCATCGACCTTCAATTGCCTCTTTCCAGTGGCCTCGTCGGTGATCAACTGGAAATCCAGATTCAAATGCTTGAAATTCCGGGTCAACTTGCCCCGAGGACCTTCCACTTCAATCATTTTTGCTTTCACCTTGATCTTCACTCCGTCTGGAATATCCATGGTCTCCGACGAGAGAATTGTCTTCATTTTTCACTCTGTTTGTGAAATGCCTATGAGATGCGTGTGAAGAGAGAGCCAAAAGCCCTAGGGGAGAAGGGAAGTGAGTACGTCGCTGTGTGTGAGATAGAGAGGTTTGAAATTTGGAGAGAGAGAAAAACCCTATTTTTGATTTCTGGTCCCAAAAGTTGGGCTCAAATTATTGGGCCTATTGGGCTTCAATGTTGACGACAGAAAGCCCGAGTTTTATTTTTGGGACAGAAGGTGAAGGGAAAATGTTGGGCCTATTGGACATTTGTGTGAAATATTGGATAACTTCACAAACACCCTTCATTTGTCAAAAAAACTCAAAAATATCCCCATTTATAATTTTTTAAAATTTATTTTTCATTAAAAATCAATATTTTAAATCTACCTTATTTTATAATTTTTTTAAACGTACCACATTTTCATTTAATAATATTTCAAGTTTCCATTTAAAAATAACAATTCTTACAAATTAAGCACATGTTTGGCACTCATTTTCATTTTTTTTCTCTTTTTTTCATTTCAACCACACATTTTTTCAATAAGATAATATTACACACGAATCTAAAATTTTTCATAACTTTTCCACCACACGTTCTTCCATCAATTGGATTCATTTTATAGACCTACCCAACTATATTAAGGCCCGTTTGTTCTACATTTTTTTTTCTATTCTTAGAAATTTTTTGACCCTTTTTTTCAAACAGCTGAGCCCCATCATCACACAAAAGAGGTCAAAAATATCGGCTGCTTTACTGTGCAACAATCATAATATTTATACAAATGGAAAAAAAAAATGTAGAACAAACATGGGCTGAGTAA
Source organism: Fraxinus anomala (assembly GCA_903798345.1). Lineage (NCBI taxonomy): Eukaryota > Viridiplantae > Streptophyta > Magnoliopsida > Lamiales > Oleaceae > Fraxinus > Fraxinus anomala. The sequence continues at coordinate 4,594 of CAIGRN010059200.1, forward strand.
TGAATTAATCAAGAAATTTATACGTCCCAAATGTACAAGAATTGAAGAAAATTGGCTTCTTTTAACAGTAGTGTGGATCGTGTGTTGCACGATAACCATTATAATTTTGTAAGAAATGTCACTATGATGATTATCTATTTGAAAACACGTATATATTAGTTATAACATTCTTGGGCAAACTGTCAACTTAGTTGGAATAATTTTAGATAGAGGGATGCTAGTCTCCGTATGACGACGATATAGCATTCGATGAAGTCCAAATGTAGAATTTCATTATATAGATTAATTAAAAGTATTAAAGTCAAATTTCTCTAACTGCTATACTCAGGAAAAGTAAAATGTACCAATTAAGTGCAAATATGAAGTAAAAATAGCATATGCAAATTAGAAATCCAAATCTTCATTGATTTAGCTATGTAGTGTTCGTATATAAGAAGACAAAATTAATGTTCAATAATAAGTAAACATGAAACATAAAAAGGAAAAGTGTACAATTCATGTAAGGGTCCAACTTCCATCAGTGCGACACACTTTGTACACTATGAACATTGGGATTTCATCGTTCACAAGTTCAAATACACACGTGTCACCTATTTGAAGTTGCTTCTCTCTAACGTAGACTATACAACCTATGGTGAAACATCGCACCTGACCATTTGTTCTTAGATTTGGTCACACTGGCCAATTGTGATGTGAACAATCATGGATTTGAACATTCTTGAAAAAATTTGGTAGATACAATCGAGCGAAAGCCCCAAGTACATACTACAAAATAAATTCACATATCTATATAGCAAAACTTAGATTCAGGTGAGAGCAATGAATATGAAAAATGGTTCATACATATAAGGCAAGAATGACATAGTTTACAAAAGATTTAACTTAAAGTGGAGCTTACAATTTTTCAATGACCATCTCAATCAGCCTCTAATGTTACTCGAAAAATAGGATTGTCATTACGTGGAATCTCAACCTCAAATGTATCAGACTCATAAGTCACTTCTACGTCTGAATTCTCAAATATCGAAACATCGAAAGTAGAATTTCCGTTCTATTCAAGATGATAACATAACCACTTTGTAAATTATGGTGGTCAAAGAATTGTGGCCATCCAGCAGCAAGATACATGTTATCATCAACCATTTCCAGTTGTATGTTACAAATAATTCCATCATAACCTATCAAACCTACTGTATCACTAAGGTCATGTCCTAAGCGACATACAAAAGATCTAGGAAGTGACTATAAGAGAAAAAAGAAAAAAAGTCTCATAAAAATGATTTTTACTTTATATACAATTTCATTAATAATGAATAAATGTTAACAAAGAGATCATTTTAAGACCTACCAAATATGGCCCAATGAAGGTGTTATTATTTGAAAGAAACGGTGTGGTAGATCACTTCTGTTTGACATAATATTTCTATTACAAAGAAAATAGATAAGTATCTACATTAAATTTTTAGCTACAAGAATAATTGTCATTAATATAATTGAAATTGATGATAAGAAAAAAGAGCGTGAAATAAAAACAATGTAGTAAAACAACTTACCAAGGCTCGAATTCCCAATATTGCTTGATATTTGTAATCTTCTTAACTCCCGAAAAATGTGATTAAGACTTTGACATTATGCTTAAATCATTTATACATGAAAAAGAATTTTAAATACATCTTATTATATTAAAAAAAATTGTCTTCGTGCAGCAGCACATCTCTTGTCTCCTTGTGCGCAGGGCATCTCCGTGCGCACGGAGACAATCTTTTTTTTTTCCCTTCCTCTTTCAGCATTTATCATATGCAACGTCAGCCATCAATTAATTGTACAGCAGCCTCCATATTTTACCACTTAGCTAAGATCTCATAACTTTATCAAATATCCTATATAAACGCATACTCTTATGAGTTAAAACTGTTGATCAACCAACGAACAGTATGTTATCAAAATCCAAGAACAAAGTGAATTAAACTATCCAACATTCAACATTTATGTGAAGGACTTGAATCTAATGAAATCAAAACAGCAAAAACCACTGAAGGAATATTCTGGCTTCATGGTGGCTACCAATTTACTTTAATTATGAGGATCACTAAAGGTTGTTCTGTTTCTTGTTTCTAATTTCTTGCAAAGCAATTAGAAATAACTTGATATAACATGGCGTTAAATAACAAAATTATTCAAAACGAGATTATACCTTTGAAAATCCCTGCAGTGCAAGAGAGATCTGTAGTCAAAAGAAGAAAACAGTCTTAGAGCAGATTTGTCAGAACACATTAAATAGTAAAATATACAGCAAAAGAAGAAATTGAAGGAATTCGTGGAAGGAAAGATGGAGAAAGAAGCCATGGAAGAGTGTAGAAGAATGGACGCTGCGTTGGAAACCAAAAGATCAGAAGAGGAATAGACGTTGCTTGTAACAGCAATACATACAAAAAAAAGGGGGAAATAAAGTCGAGAAAACGTGTTATGTTAAAAAAGAATTAATGTTGCATGACATCAGCATTAGGTCAAAAATGATGTCATATGAACAGTGTTACAACTTCCCTCTTTTATATATTGTGTAGTGAATTAGGTTATCCAATCCAAATGTAGAAAAGTTGCGGCCATTTTTCTAACAAGACACAAATACTACAACTTTTCAATATTTATGCAATGGGCCTCTTAAAAGTTTACCCCAACATGTCTTTTTCAGGTGCATAGTTCATATTTTGTTGTCAAAGTAAAAGAGCATAATTGATTAGTTGCAGTGTCCCGTCATCCATATCATTGATTAAAATAAAAAAGTATAACGGATCACCAACAATAAAATGTCAGGCCAACAATCTAAATTGGATAAGGTCATTTGTACGTCTTTCTCACTTGATTGACAGATGGATGATGTGGCAATTTTATAGTGATAGGATGAAATGTGTGAGATGTGAAAGGAGGGTGTGAGATTATGTTAAGTGTAAATTCGATAAATCAATGTATAAAAGAAAATTTACATTTAGCAAGATTGATCTAAATTGGTGTGAACATCCACATAATATTATCTAAAGAGAAATCATATTAATATATCCCGAACTCTATTCGTTAGCTTCACGAATAATTACATGACCATCAGAAGTAAGATCATGTTCTTTGTTACGAGCTTTTACCCGTGCTCATCCACATAATATTATCTAAAGACACGAATAATTACATTACCATCAGACGTAAAACCATGTTCTTTGTTACGAGCTTTTACTCGTGCTTCTAGAGCTATTTGGTTAGCTATGTTACATGGCACATTACCCCAACCGTGTCCTAATGTTCATCTACGGAACTATCGTACGGATTTATCACTAAAGATCTAGGTTAGAACAAGTATATGTCAACATGAAACGAACAATGTTTTAAAAATGAAAACAGAGAGATAGAAAAGTCAAATTTATCTCTTGCTGCTGAAGCAACAATCTTTCAAGGATCATCTGTTTCTATCGCTGACCCTTTGGCACATGCAAGAGTCCAGAATTTTTAGGCCAAATAAAATTTAAGATAAGATGTGTGGAGCTTTCCAAACACATGAACTAAGAATTGAAAAGATAATGTAATTGTCGAAATAAGTATCAACATTACATCGTTTTCTCTATTCACGAATATGAATTTAGATGATAGTAAGCAAAGTAACTATATTCTTATAGACTTTTATTCACGTTAAGTCATCACTAGTAATTTATAACGTATTTTTCATCGTCTTGTCAATTGACATTGCAATTTTTTTTCACAAGACACATCACATGACTGTGTATGAATTTAGTTCACTACTTGCTTAATGGTCCAGAATATATGTTATTGATAAATTCTTGTATTTTTCCATGACCTTCACTCTCAATCTTTTATTTTCATGTGCGTTTAGTCCCTGTGTACTGTCTCCATCCAAATATAAGTTGAGCTAAAAGATAAATTGACCTTCGAGTTATGTAAGGAAAGCTATATATAAATGGAAAACGAAAATAAAAAACAAGTATTTTTCCTCATGCCACCGCGCCTATGGTTACCAATATCTAGGCCTCGTATCTTGATTGCAAATTATGAAAACTCTGGTATCGATGCAACTCACGAGATAGGGATGGTAATGGAACAAGTTCGACTATATGCAGGCGACGTGAGAGTGGGATTCTCATTTCTCCAGTTGTTTCCCCATTTAAATTTTTACAATATTTCTTAGAAATATTACTTATATAAATAAATAAGTCGAGCATCCGATAACACCGTCAATAAGGGAATCCTTACCCTTTTCTTTGTTTTTATTGTCTTCCTGTTGTTTTTGATATTGTATTCTAGTCTTATGAAGATGTAGCTTGGAAGTGTTGAAAGAAGAAAATTTCCCCCCTTTTTCCCCTACTTTTCCTTTTTTTTTTTATTTAGGGTCCGTTTGATTGCAATGGCGAAAAATGGATGGAAAGAAAATGAATTTCAGAGAAAATAATTGCCTAGAACCTATTTTTCATGGAAATGTTAATTAAGTGTGTTTGATTGGTATAATTTTTCACTCTGAAAAATTTAAAATTTTGTATCTTTTTGTGTTCGTTTGACTTTGTTTTGCATGAAATTTGTTCATTAAAGTGATAATTTTTTCCACAATTGATTATAAAATTTGTTTCCATTGCTAAAAAAAAAAAAACAAAAAAATATTTCCTAGAAAATCATTTTTTTATTCAAGTTTAGTATTCATTTGTCTTTGTTTTACATGAAAATTGTCAATTAAAGTGATTTTTTTTAATAATTGATTATGACATTTCTTTCCATTGCACATAAAAAAAAAAACCTGAAACTCAGTTTCCCACCAAAAAGGTGGGAAAAACAATTCAACCAAATCATGGAATTGGTGCACGTGTGGACCGTTTGTGGAAAGTGTTTTCTAGGTAAATTTTGTGCCATCAAACACTACAAAAGATGGAAAATGAAATTTCCATGGAAAATCCCTCTTATCAAACGGGGCCTCAGATTCCTTTGCCGATTTAATTCGAGAGTAAATTTTCCATTCCATGTCAACTTAAAGTGTTCTTTCGAGACAATCGTCCAAGGACGAAGAACGTCTTCAATGGGTTATTTATTAATTTTAGATAGTCAAATCTCTCAAACAAATACATTTTTTATCTTCAAAAATTAGAATAAACAGTTAATCGTTAAGAAAAGAAGTGAAAATTTATAAAATGCTACGGAGTTAAATTTTGTGAATCATTCATAAAATACAACCACACACTTCAGTGCTTGTATAGAAGTGTTTTTTTTTTAAAAAAAAACATGTTAAAATGCACGTGTGGACCATTTGTGAAAAGTGTTTTCTAGGTAAATTTTGTGCTATCAAACACTACAAAATATGGAAAACGAAATTTCCATGGAAAATCCCTCTTATCAAACAGGGCCTTAGATTCCTTTGCTGATTTAATTCGAGAGTAAATTTTCCATTCCATGTCAACTTAAAGTGTTCTTTCGAGACAATCGTCCAAGGATGAAGAACATCTTCAATAGGTTATTTATTAATTTTAGATAGTCAAATCTCTCAAACAAATACATTTTTTATTTTCAAAAATTAAATAAACAGTTGATTTGACTTTTCCAAATGTAGAAAGTCAATTCACTATCTATACAATGCTTCATTTATTATTGAATAATTTTCTATTCTTTTCTTTGATTTTTACAAAATTTGAACGTGGGAAGTCTTAAAAGGGGAAAAATGATGAACAATAATCACCTATGGAAAAAGACAAAATGAATGAATATATACTACTATATAGTGTTAAAAAATTCTTAAGATGCTTGTTATACTATAAAAAACGCTCTTTAAAATAAAGAGCACTATATTAAAGATGTTCTAACTGTGCTAAAATTGAAAGTAAAATAGTTAATCGTTAAGAAAAGAAGTGAAAATTTATAAAATGCTACGGAGTTAAATTTTGTGAATCATTCATAAAATACAACCACACACTTCAGTGCTTGTATAGAAGTGTTTTTTTAAAAAAAAACATGTTAAAAAATAGGAAAAATTATGAAGAAATATAAAAAATATTTTTTTTATGAAGAATTGTGATTGAAAAATACTTTTAATGATAAAAAATGTAAAAGAAAAGTTTAAGAATCTTGCACTCCTATTAACCCAACTTTTTGAGGTCTACAAGATAGCATATTAAAGGAGAATTTTTCTTTATAACTTTCGTTAATCTTTACAATCTACCATATAATGAGTCATTAATGCGGTTAGCAATAAAAAAAAATAAAAAAATAAGATTCTGGAAGACGTCTAGAATATACAACTAAGCTCAAAAGATAATTAAAAATATTTTACTTTGGTAGCAATAATCGTAGCAACCACTTGAATCGAACTCGTCCTCAAATGAATGTGTTCTATGAGCTTATGAAATCATAAGAGATGTCTGTTACGGGTAACGTAGAAAAATTCTTCTATTTAAATCCAATCGAGACAAAAAAGTTTCAAGTTATAAATGCTTGCTCAAATATCAATTATAAATACCATAGAGAATAAAACATGACTTGACTCAAAAAGAAATAACAATTCATTAACTTCTGGTTTTCTTGTCATGCTCATTACAATTATTACAATTAAGAACACCTCTTAACCCCTGTTTGATGCATATTTTGTAGCTAAGAATGTATTTTTTTTATACTATGGAAAATATGTGGTTGAAGAAGAAAGAAAAGTTATTGATGTGATAGAAAATATTATTTTATTGAAAAATGCGTGGTTCAAAATGAGTAGACTAATGAGAATAAAAAAATTAATATAGCTCAAACATGGGCTTTTATAGAGATTTAATTTAGTGCTTATTTGTCTCCCATTTTGAGAGAAGAGATAGAGTTTTGAATATTTTTTTTTTTGGAGAATGTGTGGTTGAAAATTAAATTAACTTTATTTGTTTGTGTATAAAATATTTTATTGGGGTGAATATGTGGTGGAGATTGTTTACGGTAGCAAATAATATTTTATAAAATGGATGACAAATAAGGGGCTTAATCACACTAACAAAATTCTATAATTAAGCTATTCAATTATTTAAATGCAACCAAACATGTAAATTTGTTATTATTAAGATCTTTATTCCTTAACCATCTCTAGTTCTATTCTATTTAAGAACACAAGCCCATAGCACATATTCTAGATTCGGAAGTGCCGACAAACATTACCCACTAATTTTCATCGGGAAACAATACTCTCTGTGATCTCCAGTACAATTAAGTTATATGTAGATTGTGGCTGATATTGTCCCCATGTGAAGAAATCGGTGCAGTAAAGTTATAGACGTGTTTGAAATCAAGAGATTTTACTGTATGTTCAAAGTAAAGAGAATTTACATGATTTTCTTTCGCGTACCTTTACATATCACATATTGAACATTAATATCGTTCTGTCTTCATCGTTCTCTTACGAATCAAACGAACAATTTAAGCCAACAAAACAACAATCGGATCTTTGTTTTTCCCATAAAATAAACGTTTTTGTCCGTCGAGTTTCTTTCTTGAACCATCCCCTTCCATTCATCGTTTCATCCATAAAGAAACGCACGAAGAATTGCAAGAATCGGACGTACATATATATACAAATATATTTGAAGGAATGGGTAGGAAGAACAGAAAGATAAGCAAAAGGAGGGTTTCAAGACCCAGTAGTTATGCAATACCCGCATCCATAACCGACCCGACTTGTATTTCTTGCACCACCTTCAACATCCTTGCCCCCATTTACAAAAGACTCAATCCCGAGGTGAGCCCTATTTTAACATGTTCATTTATATAATTTTTGTTTGAAAATTGTTGGTTTTTAATGGATTGTTGTTTAATGTACATTTGGGGAAAGGGCAGGATCAGAGTTGCAGGGAAAGTGATGTGAAAGATTATTGGTTACAGAGAAATCATAGGATTTTGGATTGGTTGTTGTTTGAAAGATCTTCCATTATATGCCTTCAGGTTTTGTTTTCTTCTTTTGTGCTCCATTTTTTCCACTTTTTGCGAATAAAGATTTGATTTTTTATCACATATATGTTGTTTGTTTGTGGTGGTGTTACAGGAATTCTGGACTGGGAATGAAGAGCTTGTTAATATTTATGATCAGAGGCTTGGTGATGCTGGATATATCAATTTCAAGCTTGCACGGACAAATAATCGTGGCGATGGTATCCTCGTGGTTCTTATAATTTCAGTTTATGTAATTCGATGTCTATTTTCAATTTTGAAATACAATGAAATATGAGAATATTCCCTTCTCTTGACCTTTATTGAGTTTGTGTTCTTCTGTCAAATCTGACTGCCTCAAGAGCATGCTGTATTACCTGAGAATATACCCTTCTCTTTACCTTTATTGCATTTACGTTCTTCTGTGAAATCTGCCTGCCTCCAGAACATGCTGTATTGCCTGATAGAATGTCTGAGATATTTTTATATTTATCATATTTCGAGAATTTTTGGAGTTTTTGTTTGGCGTGGACTGTCCAAAATATTTGATGGTAATTTGGCTGAACTACTGATGTATTGTGAACCTTGTGTAAGGATAGATGGAAAAAAAATAATGAAATACAAAATTACAGATAAGATGAATATGATGAAATTATTGGTGACAGTTGACACAGTTTTCTTAAAGCTGTCCATTAGACTTGATACTCTGCTATGGAGAAAGGAGGATTCGTATTCAAATTTACTTTTACATATTAATTTTATGCAAATGGTTTTGTTTGTAATTCCAACTAAAATTTATTTTTTAAAAACATTTATAGGTCTCCTGACTGCTGTACATAAGGACTACTTTAGGGTCATCAGCCATCAAGATTTGCTTTTCAATGATTTTGGTGATCGTGTGGCTCAGCTATTACACGTTGAACTTATTGCACCCTTCTCACAATGTCAAAATAGGAATATTTGCTGTGAAGTTCTTATAGTGAACACTCACTTATTGTTTCCGCATAATTCAAGTTTGTGCTTGGAAAGATTGCGACAGGTATGTTGAAACCCTTTTCAGAGCGCCATTCATTCGATTGGCATTATTTTGTATTCCTATATTTTTTATGATGACATCCTTTGATAGGTATACAAAATATTGGAATATATTGGATCATATCAAAAAGAAAACAAGCTCAGTCCAATGCCTATTGTACTCTGTGGGTGAGTTTGTATTATTTTGGTTTATCCATTGATAGCATTTTTTGTAAGGTAGATTGGACGACAATATTAAATAAGAAAAAGAAGTTAAGAATGTTGTTCATTAGTATTGTCCAAATGGTCTTGTACTATGTAGCAAAAGATGCCCTGAGAGGTTTCTAATGAGTACAAAATGTGAATATAACTTTTGCAGTGACTGGAATGGAAGCAAGAGGGGCCATGTTTACAAATTTCTTAGATCTCAGGGATTTGTATCGTCATATGATACTGCTCATCAATACACGGATGCAGATGCCCACAAGGTAATTTTCCTCTCCATTGCAGTTCATTATCTCAGCCACTCGTAACTTGGGAAATTTCCAGTTTCTGATGCTTATGCTTTTATGCAGTGGGTAAGTCATCGGAATCATCGTGGAAACATCTGTGGTGTAGATTTTATATGGCTCCTTAATCCTAATAGATATCGGAAATTACTAAAAACAAGTTGGAGCGAAGCAGTGTTTGCATTGTTCAAGGTCAGATGTGTGTTTTAATTTTTTCCGTACCATTTAGCTGAAATTTTATTTATATGCTTATGCAATGTTATCAATTTGTTCAGTGGTATTTAGATAACTTTCCACATTGAAAAATTAGCGCATAAATCTGATTTTAGATTGTTTCTATGAAAATTTACTAATATTCCTTGTTGAATGGTAGTGCCGTGTGCCTATTTTGCCACTTTGAGGTACATCTGTCTATCATTATCGACTGAGAGTGCACCGTAATACTGCATTATGTAAAATCATGGACTGGTTTGAAATATTAGCCAGATTAATCTGATATTAGATTCTTTTAATCAAAATTAACTAGTATACCTTGTTGAACGGTAATGCTGTGTGCCTATTTTGCCAGTTTGAGGTACATCTATATATCATTATTGACTGATAGTGCACCATAGCACTGCATTGTATAAAATCGTGTATTGGTTTGGATTAATGGTTTATAGTACATTCTGCTAAGATTATATTGTTTGCTTATAAGTAAAAAAGTAAGTTGAACTAATATCTTTATAGGTTAATGTTGGAAATAAGTAAGTAAGTTACTTATCTTAACAGTAATTTAAATGTTCATTTCACAACTTCTGTAAATAAGAAAAATGTAAAATACTGAACATGTTTCGAACAACGTAAAAAGAAAATTTTACTTTTAGTTAACTTAGCCAAGCACAATATTTCTCTCTAGCGACATCAAATTTTAAATGGTCAACATTTGGTTATAGGATCTGCAATATAGCCTACCATTGGGATGCCCATTCGTCTTTTTGCTCAAATGTTATGAAATGATGGTCTTTCATTCTGTCACATTTTCACTTAAAAGATGAACTTTGAAGGTTGTCCATTTTGTGCAGAATTTAGTATAGGTTGGATTGGATCTGAATGGAGGAGACAATAAGGGAGTGAAAGATGGGGATGGAATCGGTTTCTACGATGCTGTTGATAGAATGGAGGGGGAGAGAGTGAGTGACTGAGTGCCTCAACTCAGAGAGCAGCTATCTGTTGGATTGATTATAATCATTGATTTCTGACCAGAAATGGGGTAGAACTCTGTAACTAAGAATATAGACTTCTTATGCAATTTTATGTATGGATCATATTATAAGGCCTAATATAGGAGTTTATTTGAAGCAGATGCATCAAGTCTAAGAAACGTAGTCCAAACCACCGTCCCCTGTACTTCTGTTCTCACTGGCTTTTGATTATTTCATTTTCTTAATGATGAATTGATTATATAATATTCAGTAAGTAATTGTTATATTTAACACTTGCATCCTTTCATTTTCAGTATCAACTTCGGCGAGCCTCTTTGACAGAGGACGATGCGTTTGCCTTTCTGAAGGCTGATAGCGAAGGCGATTACATTACCTTCTCTGATTTCTGTGAAGCATTGCGACAGGTTGATGATACCTCAGTTTTACATACTCGCACATGGGTTGAGCTAGACATTCTCACAGTTACTATTGTTTGGTGTTCCCACAGCTTAATTTGATCGGCCACTGCTATGGACTGAGTGTTGAAGAGACAAACAACTTGTGGGTGCAAGCGGACATTGACGGAAATGGTGTTCTTGATTACAACAAATTTAAGGTACTGTCTCCATTTTTGCAAATTATGATTATGCTTATGCATCTTATTTGCTTTTCTAAATCCCACTAAAAGTGAATTTGTTTTCCGAGTTGGTGCACTGGAAACGAGCTAGGCAAACTTCATTTTGAAGGCTTTAACATCTTTATATAAAGCTTAGCATAGCAGAATTTACACATTTTAGTGATATTTCAGTAGTGTGTCTATCTTTGTGCTATGTTTTCTTTTTACCTTTTCTTCTTTATAATGAGGCATTGCAGCAGCGAATGTGGAATATGACATGGTCAGAGCAAAGAGAAGAAGCGAGCAATGAGGTTGGAGACGATGTCAATGTAACAGAGCAAACTATAGGTTTCAATGTCGAGAATGCAGTTCTATTTCCCACTGAAGTAGAGAAAGGAACATGGCCCGAAGATTATTCGCTTTCTGATCATGCCCGACTCACTTCTGTGTTTTCGCCAGTAAAAATGCCTTGTTCTCAAACGATATTATGATAATTTATTTGTCACTTCTAGAGTCGGACATGATATTTATTGAAGATAATCGAAGTAACCGAATAAGGGTCGACGGTCGCTTTTATGGACAACTTACTGGAGACGGTTCGTCCAATATTGTGTGTCAAACATATGCACAAGGAGCTTTGCTGCAACTACTTCAGTTTATACGTGCCACCGTGTTTTGCTTAGCCTTTTTGTTCTAGATTGCGATAGAAAGAGAATGACAGAATTAGCAATCCCCTTCTGTAATTTGGTGAGATTGTAAGCTCCTTTCTTTTGATTTTTGCTGTACACAATACGTATATTCCTCGATGGAATTAGGGGAATTGTATGAAATCCAATTATATGTAAAACTGAATATTTAGAAATTTCTATTTATTTTTACTTCTTTTACCCCCGACCAATTTTTGAGAAGAATAAATAGTGGAGTTATATCTTGGATTTTTTTTTTTTTTTTTAAATTTTCAGGGGTGTTTAACTAAAGAAATTAATAAAAATTTAAATTAAAGTCAACATTTTCATAACTTTTATTAATTTTTCAATTACACCTTTAATCAATTTTTATTACTCCATTTTGGTCACGTGTTTATCGTGGTAGGCTCCAACCAAGTCCAAATCTATTAACTGAACATTGGAATGGACCCAGTGTTCAACGTTTTATTTGAGGCCATTAATGTTTGTTTAGTTGTCAGTTTTTGTCCCTCTTCTTTTTTCTTTAATGAAATAAAATAAATATAAAAATGACAGCTTTCATTCATTAGAAGCCTACACACATATAATTTAGGAAATTTTGACGACGGAGATTTAGGCTCTGTTTGAATTACATTATTTTTTTTCATTCTCATTCTCCTACTCATTTTCAACCACACATTCTTCAATAAAATAATATTTTCCATCACATCAATAATTTTTCATTCTTTTTCAACCACATATTCCTCAACGCATCAACAGTAAAAATGCATTCTTTTTCCAAAAATGTGCACCAAACATGGGCTTAATTAGTAGCCAAGATTGGACCGGGATTGCAAATTTTTTTTACCTCTTTAATGTCATCAGCTAATTAAAGTATATAGAATTGCTTATTTTGATGAATCGCATGACATATAGAATTAGATAATACAGAGTGTAGTATTTATGGTTACAGAACTTTTTGATGAAGCAAGACATCCCACATGGGAGAAAATCTTAGTGACATGAACTATCCAATTATTTAATTCCCATGCAAGATTAGCAAAGAAAATGATGACACATCTTTACACTCAAACCTACTCATTAAACTTTCAAAATCCAAAGAATCTCTTAAACAGAAGCCTCTATAATTAACTTATAATTAAGTAAGCTGTTATGAACAGTTAAGAATATATAATCCACAATGCAAAGAAATATACATAAACAAGAAAAGTTAAAAGAGCCCATATGGATTCTGTATATAGTCATATCTTCTGTTGGTGCAAAAGTTTGAGGCTTGTGGGGCATGGAAAATCTGCAAATTGTGGAGGCACTATATGGAAATGATGGTTCCTCTCTACTCTCATGGCTGTGAGAAGAAAGTCAAGAAGGCTTTTGCCAATCTCGAAGGTAATAAGCTAGTCGTTATCGTTTATTGTGTCAATGGTTTGTCAAACTATCTCTTTTAAAAGATTAATCTTTTAAAGATTTATTGAAGTTATATACGTACGTCTTCAACGTTCAAAACATGACACCTACATAATTTGCTCAAATAGTAGATGACAAGAGTCGAATTCTAGACCTAGTTAATTTGTCAAAAGCATTGCATAAACAATTATCATAAAATCTCTATCTGCTTGATACTAACTTATTTAAGAGTTTTAACGGTTAAAAATTTATCTTCCGTATTGGGCAAGTATATACAAAGTTTGCTAGTTTTTGATCATTGACAAATTGAGCTCTTCCTCGGAGCCCCATTATTAATTTATCGAAATTTGCTTAAATTTAGAAAAAAAAATTGATAATTCAATGGTAGAAAGCAAGTTGAGACACTATCAATCATAAATAATATTCAAGTTTACGATTCGTTTTCTTTTTCAGAGTATATTTACCTTTGCATTGCATGCATCATTTAAATCGTGACACATTCAAATATATCCTTAGACAAATAGGTCAGTTAAATCTTTGATATGAAGTTTACTAGAATATTATTCGTTTAATTAAAAGATGCAAAAGAATGCAAAAGAATCACAATCAATAACAAGGTCACATGATTAACATTAAACAGAAATATGTTTTTCTAACTTAACATGAAAATTACAACATTTATTGATTATTGGATGAAGTGAAATGTACTATACTAAAAATTATCAAAGAAAAAAATGTAAAATGGAATTTGTAGAAATAATATGCAGTATTTGGGGTCTTTGGGCTAATAAAATTAATAATTGGACTGAAAAATAAATTATGAAAAACAACAAGGATGTCTATGTAAATACTAAATTAAATATGGTGAAAGCAACAAAAGACGACCGCAGACCTCTCCGTCTCGCAACACTTGGCTTAGAAGGAAAAGAATAGGACTAGTCATAGAGAGAGATTGAAAGCTCTCTACCCTTCTTCTCAGGTACGATTTTCGTTAAATTTCTCTTTTTGCTGGTCAATTTTAATTTTATATGAACTGTTTTTGTTATCAATCTTATGCACTATCTAGTTATTTCAAGATTAGTAGTAGTAATTTCTTTAGTCATTGTTTATCTAAGATTCTTGATTCGTTTTTCTTGAATTGACTTTCTTAATTATGGGTTTAATTTATACTCTTAATTTATTAAATTACTGGAATAATTCTTTGTTTCTTGATTATGACTTTGATTAATCATAATCTGATGTAAACTTTTACTGGGTTTTGATTGATCAGTTGATGTAATTGTTTGTTACCCACCAAGAAATGATGGGTTTAGGGTCTTTGGGCAGTGGAGTGCGAGGAAACTTATCGTCATCAACCTCAAATTTATCAGCTTTAGCCCCGCCTTTTACTGTTGAAAGATCAAACCCTAAACTCAATTCTATCCCAACTTTGCATTTCTCGGATTCATCATATGCTACTGCACGAGATGGCCAAACATGGCAATATCCACTCCCTTCAGCCCCTGGACCTGAATTAAATATTGATTCCACAATAGTTACTAGCTTCCCTTTCGCATATTCCAGTCCTGGGCCTATTAGCCCACCTAGTACTGATTGGTCTGCGCCCGTTAGCCCTCCTGGTACCAATTGGTCTGCTTTGAGCACTAAAGCTAAAACTTCGGCTGATGCGCTTTCATATGCTGGTGAAGTCAAGCCTTATTATTCCCCGTATGTTTCTCCTATAGTTGGCAAAGATAGTCCATCCGTTGTCGACTATGGGCCTTTTTATGATCCTAGGGCCACTTCTGGACCGGATCTATCCCCTCAAGTCGATTACATTCAGGCCTTGTCCGGCTTGGAATACGCTCCACAGTGGGATGATGCTTGGGCATTTGATGATGGGAAACAGGCCAAACAGGTAGAAGTTGATAGGAGTTTTTCTTCCAAGAAGGCGAATATTGGTGATTCACTTGTTTCTAAAAGTTATATTAGCTCAGGTATGCTTTTTATTATTTCTGGAATGTGATTATTTGTGATGAGACGAGTTTGTATTTTAGTTATCGATCTTGCATATTAACTTTTGCTATTCTTATTTGAACAATTATTTGTGGTCTTCTTTCCTTCAATTACCCTTAGAAATTTAATGTTTTGTACGAACTACAGATTATTTCTCTTTCCAACAAACAGTAATGGCATGTTTAGTAGAGATGATTAGATAGTAGTGTACATTATTAAGGAAGAGAATAAGCTAAAATATAATTTATTACATTGTGCAATCCGACCTACTAATGGTTTGCAGGGATGGTGTTGGCTGTGATCATGGAGGGGCTGGAGGGCACTGTTCCAGCTGGAGCAGTATGTGGAATATGTGCACTTTCTATATGGAGAACCTAAAGAAACATAAAAGAGATACAGAGTACAAAATAGTCTGTAAAACAAAAGTAGCACGTGATTATATTTTAATCATATAATCTAAAACTCCAAATTTGTTTAAAAGAAGCCCACCACATCAACTCACTGTAAAGATTAGCCAGTTTCAGCATCAAAGAAGATGAAGGGCAAGCAAAATGAGAAGAGAAAAAAATTGATTCTTAATAGTTGAATCACACTATCATAGCACGAGTGAGTAGATAAATGAAAAAGAACCCTAACAATTCATTTGTAGGATTGACTAAGCCCTTGTTTGAGCCCAATTTTTTTGAAAAAAAAAAAAATGCATTTTTGAATAGTGTTTTGATTTATTTTAACCACGCATTCTTCAATAAAATAATATTACACGCGAACCCAAAATTTTTCCTTATTTTTTAACACACATTTTCCATCAATACACTCTTCAAAAATACATTTTTGACAAATGGGGCTCAAACAAGCCCTAAGGCAGGCATGAATAATGAAGCTTATCTCTGACTGCTTATGGGCTTTTGATGATTTTGGTTCGTCGTACGTTTAGCCCCTGTTTTGTACAACTAAAAATTCTGATTAAGGATCTCTCTCTCTCTCTCTCTCTCTCTCTCTCTCTCTCTCTCTCTCTCTCTCTTTTATGTCAATCTTTCTTTAGAATCACCCAAAATTTCCTCTTTTCAAGGATCTCTTTCTCATTCTGTCACACACACATTCTGCTATCGTGCAGGAGTTCATAGTATTGGATATGGGAACAACTGGAAAGAAGATTTTGGTACATCGTATGGAAAACTCAATCATGTTTCCGGAAGAGAAAACTATATTGGACATATGGATGACAAATCATGCTTGGGGCAAAATCTTAGCTTCCTTTCTTATGAATCTTCTAGAATGCCTACATTGATGTCCGGTTCAGCATATCCAAAATCTCGCCCTCTAGAGCTGTCTCTTGAACAATCTAGGAACTTCTCACACCATCAAAAGCTGAAAAGGCCATATGAAAAATGTTTGCAACCCCTTGAATCATCCTTTAGTGGTTCTATGTCAGTAACAAGATCTTCCCCAGCTGTGGTCATTAGGCCTCCACCTGCCGGAAACAATTCATTTGCACAAAACTCCGCTCCTAAAACAGTGGACGTTGGCAGTTATACAGGTGTCCACAAGGGTGAATTTGATGACAGTAATAGCGCCAAACAGAATGATCCGTGCCTAAGACCAATAGAAGGTTCCTTCGACACAGGCCAATTCACATCTCACAAAAAAGGTAACGATCACGTATTTTTTGCACCGCCTACAATGAAGGAATCATCAAGCCAAATGCACTCTAAGGAAATCTTAGGTCATAAAACCGAAGCAGGATGTGGATCTCATCTGCCCGATATAAATGTCTCAGATGGCTTCTCTTTGGCTGCAAATGGTGTTCAAGTTGTGAAGTCTACTGAGAATTCTTCAGATAGCATAGATAATTATGCTCCTGCAGTTGACTCACCCTGTTGGAAAGGAGCACCTGTTTCTCACTTTTCACCATTTGATGACCTTGAAGTTGGCAAGTCACCTTGTTCTAAGAAGAAATTGGAAGAATGTTATGATTCTGATCATGAAGCACATAAGCTTTTCCTCTCATTAAACGATTCCAAGAGAGCCTCCTCTCAAAAGGCATTTGGAGGCACGAACCATGATGAAAATCGATGTGCAGGAAATATTATGCCACTTTCTTCTGAGAGAAGCTGGGATGCTAATTGTCTGACTATAGAACAGAGTTCAACCGATGCTTTAAAAGATGGATTTGAGATTTCATCTCTGAATAGCAGTAAAGGAGTTGGGATATCTAATCCCCTTCACAAGCCTAAGAAAGAATTTGTCCCGAATGACTCCGTGAGTGTGTACGACCAGAAAATATCCAATGCTAAGCATTCTAATGCTGAAGTGAACGATATCCCATATATGAAGCTCGGTTTAGAGGCTAGTGCTGCTAATTATGTGATGACCTTTAATGATGCTTCTGAAGGTGGCGATGTTGCATTTCACGCTGCGGAAAATGTTTTATGTTCACCTTCTTCAGAGGAAGATGCCTTCAAGGATGAAAAAGTAGAGACCAATCCAAATTTGGATGTTCAAACAATGATAAATGCAATTCATGCCCTTTCGGAGTTTCTTGTGATGAATTCGACAAATGATACATTTGCTCTGGAAGAACATAACTGTGATGCTCTTAAGCACGTGATCAGCAATCTTGAGGCGTGTATGACTAAGAAAATTGTTCATAAAACTTTGAATAAGGAACCAGTTGTTTCCGCCGGAGACATTTTGCGTAAAACTGTGGATACTCAAGATCTGGTATGTCATTTATCATTTATGTGATATTCAGACTCAAATTAGCCTAGTATTAAGCTTCCATCTGGCAAATTTATAGATCATTTATAAACGGTCAAACTTCATTTTCAACCACACATTCGAATGGAACACAAGTATTATCCACCTCTCATTTCTGTCTACTTAAACTGTTTATAATTCTTCCCAAAATGGAGACAAAGTTAACATGTTAGGATATTGCATAGAAATAAATAATCATGCTTGTCTTTTTGTCGATTCTTATAAATTCTTGTTTATCGTGACTTGATCTTTCTTTCTGAACTTTTAGTTTCTATTATCTCTGCATGTATAAAATATAGCATATCCCACGTCTGAGATCTTTAGAATTTCCTGTATAATCATTATCTTTCTTTAATAATAAGCTAAATAATTCCTTTTATCAGGCTACTGTTGCAGGCAAGCCTCAAGTTACAAATGAAGCTCTGAACTCTCACGAGCAACTTGATTATCAGCGAATGCATGAAGAGAAGAGACGTAACCTTTTTCCTGGTAAGAAAGCTGAGAGTTCATCACTTGTTTCACCCTTAAGGGGTGATGCGGACTTACCAACAGACCAAAATATGGCCCAGGTATGCTATTTTAGCATGTTTGGTAAGATGAATTAGACAATATTATGAAAGAAGAAGAAGCTAAAATCTTGTCCATTTTACTTGTGGGGTCTAATGTTGTATGCCAAACATGCACTTAGCTTCTCATTGTAGTTTGAAAGGATCATTGTGTTGGAGAAGTACAAAATTAAAATTATATGCGTGTAATACAAGTATACTCGGTATCGTTGGCTTGTAGGCTATAAGGAAGGTCCTCGATGAGAATTTCCTCTATGATGAAGAAATGGACTCACAAGCACTTCTCTTTAAAAACTTGTGGCTTGAGGCAGAGGCTAAATTATGTTCCATCAGCTATAAAGCTCGCTTTGATCGAATGAAGATTGAAATGGGAAAGTTCAAATCCAAAAAGAGAGAAGGTTAGCTATACTTTTTGGTGAAACTTATGTTGTTCTCTTGCCATCCATTAATTGGAAGCTGTAAATGTTCTCAGGAAATTGCGCGGTTGTTGAGAAGAAGTTGAATTTTCAGATTTCACCTAATCCAAGCACAGATTCCAATCGCCCACCTGTGGATCAAGATGATGCAATTCCCAAACCTGCTGTCCGGAATGCTTCTGTTCCCAGCACAAGTGGCGATGCCGATGATGTTGCATCGGTGATGGAAAGATTCCATATCTTGAAGTCTCGGAATGACGGCAAAAACTCAGTAAATACAGAAAAGGAAGAACTGCAAGAAACGGATGATTTTGAGCATGCGGGTTCTAAAAACCCTGCCCATAGCCACGGTGATGAGGTTGAGGCATCCACCATGGACAGATTCCGTATCTTGAAATCAAGGAATGACAACTCAAAACTAATAAATATAGGAGAACAACAACAGCCCAAGATGGATGATTTTGAGTATATGGGTAAGAAAAACCTTGGGCCATGCACAAAAGACCAATCAGAATGTGAAAACTTAAATGTGGACGTGAAAACTCATTTCCCGCAACTAACCAGCAGTCTCAGCGAAGGCAAATTCGGCTCTTTTGTTGACGTGTCTGGATACGAATCTGTGAAAGAGTTCCGTCGCTCTGTCAGAAATGATCCGATGGTCCATTCATTAACTAATGACATGCTGAGAAATCAATTTTCTTCAGGATGGTATGATAATTCCACTTCAGATTGGGAACATATACTCAAAGATGATTTTGCATGGAAAAATTGAGATTAGCATGAAGCAATATCTTTCTGTAATTTGTTCTAATACGTGTTCAGTAACAGTTACTTATCCATATTTCCAAATGAAACGTTATTGTATATAGTACTTTAATCATGGATTTCAGAATCTATGTTAACTTGTTAATGTTTTCGAGTTATTGCGTATATTGGTGTTTTTCTTGTGATTAATTGAATGAATTCTCTTCTCTTGCAAATCATTTGGAATGATTATGAAAAATTTGTTTCCAAATTTCTTTATTTTTATCCTGTCGGTGTTTGAAGTGCCTGAAATTTGAAAGAAGGTTATCCGCCCCTGCATCGGCACCTCCTAGTGAAATTATTATCAAAGCTCCAAGGGAACCCGAATAAAATCGTGGACTTGGACATATACCCATATATAAAAGTTTGATGAAGTAATACTGCAGAAGGCATAAGACTCGAGTTAAGACGGTTACAATTCAGTTACAAAATTCCATGAATTAAAAGCACGACAAACCTTGTGAAATTGTCTGAAGCCTGAACCTTCTGCCAGGGCCTTAAATTCCTTTTCTGTCCTCTCTTTCCCGCCTGG
>CAIGRN010059229.1:0-12709 GCA_903798345.1 Fraxinus anomala
ATGGCAACATTGTTGTCTTAGTGTCTCGAAGAAATTTCGATCCCAAAATTCGCTTGAAGTCATCCATCTGAACTGCAGACAAGTTTGTCCTTACCTCGAAATGACCCGCTTTGAGTAACACAGATTTCGCTACTCCAGCTATAGGTTGAGCAGTGGAGTCGATTGCTTTTACTTTTCCACTACCTTTTTCCAGAACAAGTCCGAGTCGCTTTACTTCGATATTTGTGAGGTAGTTGTGGGTAGTACCAGTATCTACCATAGCCCTGATTGGCTTTCCATTGATCTTCACATCAATGTACATTGGTCTTTGGCCCTACAAATGCCAGCCTTCGATTTTTCCATCTTTACCTCTTTCGAGGAAATATCATCATTTTCAGTACCTCAGTGTGATAGAGTATTGCACCGATGTGAGAATGTGTCAATTACATCCTCATCCTCTTCGGAGTCAGTCTCACCGTGACAGCTAGCTTGTGGGGTATCTTACTTTGAACTCATTCCACCACTCGCTAGTTAACAATATGCATTCACCATCCATTTTTTAGAGCATTCCGCCATTCGATGGGGTCCTTCACATAAAAAGGCACATCAATTTAAGAGTGGCATCAGATTTGCCCTCCATTACTTTTCCTTTATTCAAGTTGTTACTGCTGCTACCGTTATAGTTTCTTTGACAGCTGTTTTGATGATTTCCTTGAAAGTTACTCTGTCGGGTGGCTTGATAGGCAGAATATTATTAGAGTAACGCTCTCCCCCATTTGAGTAAAAGTTGGGTCTGTAAAGTGTGCTTCCACCTCCAATAGCTTGAATATTCCTCGAAAGTCGATCTTTTCTCGACTCTACTTGATAGTCACTTAAACATTCGGCGGCTCCCATAGTCGCGCTTAAATTAGTAACCTTCTGTCTCTGAAATTTCGTACGTATCCACGGTTTCAACCCTTCAATAAAGATGAATAGCTTATTATTTTTTGACATATCTCGAATATTCAACATATGTCTTGAAAATACTTTCACGTACTCCCTGATGGAACTTGTATGTTT
Source organism: Fraxinus anomala (assembly GCA_903798345.1). Classification (NCBI taxonomy): domain Eukaryota; kingdom Viridiplantae; phylum Streptophyta; class Magnoliopsida; order Lamiales; family Oleaceae; genus Fraxinus; species Fraxinus anomala. The sequence goes on from CAIGRN010059229.1 coordinate 1,039, forward strand.
CAATTCTCGTAGTGCCAATCATGCCTGATATTCCACATTTTTTGGGAAAAACTATAATCTGATCGCTTCTTTGAGAAAATCCTAAGAATCTATTCGGACCTATTGGCCTGAATATCAGCATATTTTGTCTGCCACCATAGTTTTACATCTCCACCAAAATACATGGTAGGTGTTGTAACATTTCTTGTTTCGTCTTCGATCGAAGTCGCAAGAAAGTATTGTTCCATATCAAACAAGAAGTCGACTTCTTTTGCATCGCGTACCCCTCCGTAGGTACACGATTTCGAAATTCTAAGCCGGGAACATACTCTTGTGAGGGGCTTACCCATTGCCAACCGCACGTTAAAGTACCCGTTATTTAGCTCTAAACGCTTCCATTTCATCCTACAGATCAGACATGATTGCAATAGCTTCAGTCCTTATTGTGCAAGCCTTTCGGCTTTCATCCAGTTGGATGTGTAGTTTACGAATTTCCGTCTCTGCCACCTCGACTTTTTCCTCGAGGCCATCCACGATATAGTACAACCTAGTAGTTGTCTCATCAAACGCATCCACGCGCTGTTTTGTGCTCCTCTTTTGATGATCTACGATTTCTGTAGTGTTTAATGTGATTGGATGCATATCTTTTTTATCAAAGGTCGTGAGTCACAGCTCTAATAATAACTTTCACAGGTTTTCTTTCTTTTTGGTACAGAAATTGACACCATGCAATAGTAGTCTGCTCCGCTAGACTACCTTTCACCTTATCTCGATCGTTTTGGGACGAAAGAAATACAATTTGTAGAAAGCTTGTAACAGAAAATTTAGATGCATTGAAAGTAAATTGATCATTTATTGATGAAAGTAAAAATTACAATTGATGAAAGAAGGAAATTACAATGACTGGTGCAGAGAGCGAACACCAGTAAGTTTGAAAGATTTTTGAATGACCAATACCCCCTATAATAGTTTGAGGAAGAAAAACATAAGTGATAGGAGTATACGTTTAAATGAAGAGGAATCATACTAAACGCTTACAAAAATCAGAGCTATTTTACAACTGAAATAAATTATTGCAAGGAAATGAAATTACAACACAAACTGAACTAATATTTACAATGTGCGGTCGAAATTGGACAAACTGCAGCTGCGGTCCAAAGAATTTACACGGATAGAAATAGAGGGAAACTATGTCAATTTACTTATTTTATTCATTTTTTAATACAATTTAATTTTGAAGACGCTGCAGTCATGTCCCTATCCCATCCCTACCCATCAGACGGGACTACGCAAAACGGGTGGGGACATCCGTGCATTTTACTTTTATTTGTAACACAAAAAATTTGAAGCCACAAAAAGAATGAAAATATTTTGTCAACTAAATAGTAAGGATAAAATATTCATGTTTGTGAAGTGTTAAAACGGTTTAATCATACCACAATCATGAGGCCAACTTCCTTCAAGTAACAAGGCAATTCTTTCCTACATAACAAAAATACAAGCGTACATAACGTGTAACAATACCCAAGGCAAGCGTATAAAGTAGGGGAACAATCCCAAAACAGAAACATTAGAAACTCAGTCCTACAATGTCTAATTTCAGATGATGTCGCAAGGGATCTTCACATGATATCCAATCTTGTTCCATCATTGGTAGTACATGAGCTGCTGAGCAGCAGCGACATTCTGGAAACTACCATCATAGATGGCTTGGCTGGCACCAGCACCCATTCCCAAAGATGCTTGATTCAGAGAATTTTGCCCCTGGGTATGCATGAACGCCTGTACGCCACCCATCTTGCTCATTGCAAGTTGCCGCTCATAAGCCAGAAGGTCTGTGGTTGAAATGCCTGGGAAAGGTAAAGGTGCAGGTGCAGGTGCAGGTGCAGGTGCAGGTGGTGGGAGTGGGTTTGAGCTCGTTCCAGGTGGAGTTGGCTTGTTACCCCATGAACACTGTGGGCATTTGGAAAACATTGATGAGATCACGCTAAAAATATAAACAAAAAAAGCGAAGACATACCTTGATTTGTTTACCACAGATAAATGATTGATTATTTCCCAGTGAAATGGCCATAGCGGCTTCTGCATGGCTAGTATATCTTACAAATCCAAATCCTTTGTCGCGCTGCACCCTAACTTCCTCGATTGCTCCAGCACCAAAGGAGTGGAAGTGGCGATGGAGGTCAACTTGGGTAACCTGGTAAAGTAAATGCAAGGGAAAATATGCATGAAAATTAATTTCAATGTTTTTGAAGATAATTAATATTTTTTTGAGTGGGTAGGGGTTAAGGATTAAAAGAAGCTTTATTAGAAAATGTCTATGTAGAGTAAATGGGGATAATGTACATATTCATTGCAATAATCTTCCAAAGCCCACACCGTTTATCAAATATTCCAAGGCTTACATTTTACCAACTTGAAAAGAAACATTCTTTTCAAATAAAAACCTTAAGAGGAATACACAAGCCATGTGAACCACTCAGAGTGAAACATCACATAGAATCAAAAGTTTCTTACCTCTGGAGCAAGATTACCAACATACACGGTGGTGTATTGAGGGTTATTATCAGGGATATCACTATTTGTTGCCTCGTTAGCATCTTCTGTAAAAGCGAAAGCCAGCAAATATGATTATTTTTATCTCAACGGGCATCAACTAGTAAATTAATAATTGTCTGTAAGTTAATTCCAAAATCACACCTGAAGCATAGTTCTCAGAGAGAAACGGAATATAAGAAATAACACGAACTCGAATACAGTTTTTCTTATATGAATTAACATGGCAAGGCGACAAATTACTTAGTTTCAAGCAACAACTACCATTTGGCCTTTTCTACGAGGCCATCTTTTATACGTTTCTCATGATCTTCCTGTCAATTTTTCTTGCTCACCTAAGGTGCCATTCGTTAGTTCCATTGCACTTCTAGAATCTGAATTCTGCTTGTCATCACTGGTGCCAGCACCTTTCGTGGCCCAATTACAACGTATCTGCCTGCTGCCAAGCCATTTTCCTGAGTAGCAGTCGCCGAGAATGGTAGTGAGTAAATAATTATCTATTCCTTTTGCTCATGATAAATAATATTCATAAAAGAAATTGTTCAAAATGAAAAACGAAAATGGTAGATTTGTTTGAGGAAATCTGGACCTCCCAAGATATTAGTTATTCAAGAAACCAATAAATATAACATCCGAAACAACTTAGGTAGCCAATAGAATTGAATTTAGTGGCTAGGAGTAATTTTTTTTAAGACCTGATTAAATGTTGACCAATAGTGTAGGACCTTAGAGCAATTTCTTTTATACATGTACAGATTTTTCCTCGGCTAAATTAATATGATTGCATGATTGATTTAAATATTGTATGTCAATTAACCTAATTAATTGGTTAATTATTATAATTAGATAAACGTTCATTTATTAAAATTAGAAACATTATTTATGCTTGTGTAATTAGCAATCTAATAATTTTATATGGTATGTTAGAATATTTATTTTGGTATAATTTAAATCAANTAATTGGTTAATTATTATAATTAGATAAACGTTCATTTATTAAAATTAGAAACATTATTTATGCTTGTGTAATTAGCAATCTAATAATTTTATATGGTATGTTAGAATATTTATTTTGGTATAATTTAAATCAAATGTTTAATTATATTGTAATAAGTATTACTAACAATTATATATTTATTAATATAGTTAATTGGGTAATTAGTTGAGTGATTGATTACACTATGTGGAAAAACGTGTGGTATTAATAAGGGAATGAATGTTTGTACCAAAATAAGTAATAGAGTCAAACCTTAGAGACCCCTATTTATACCCCTCATATCACTTACACTCACACACAACTGAGCTTGTACTTTACCCATTTCTTTCTTTTAACTCATCTTCTACATATACTTTTACATTACAAAGTTTAGCACACATGATGTACAAGGAATTTTGGAATGAAAGTCTAACAAGAAGATTTTCTCGATTTACTTTGATCTTTTTCCATACAACAGTAAGTGTAGTAGTACGGATTGTTCTTTCATTATTTAAATTACGAAAATTTATGTTATGAATATGATGATATAAAAATTCAAGTTATGATTATGATAATGGTCCGGAGTTTAGTAGCGCTACACACGATGATTATAGCCAAGAAGTTCGGATTTTAATTCCCCATGTCTCCATATGTATGTTATGATTTTACATATTTAAGTATGAGATGAAATTCGTTATTACTAATTTATTGAGATTTATGTCTCATATGTATATGTTAAAATTTTTATAGGTAACTAAAAAGGTAGGTTCGAGGCGATCGGAGGAGAATTGTGCTTTCGTTGGTGAAAAATGAAGAATTAATTATGTAGTTAAGGATTTTAATAATGTTCACTGTATTTCTCTTAAAACTAATTTTAAATTCTCTCATGTTAAGAAAGCATTATCTTTTTTCTTTTGATTATGAAAGTACTATTTTACGGTACATGTATAATGATTCCAAATGTAAAATTTAGGTCGTTACAATAAACCTCCAAAAACAAACTATAAGTTTGTAGAATAATTTGAATTCATTTCTTGTTTAGATTATAAATACAAGAGTATTTCCACATTTTTCTCCTACAACTAAGGAGCATAATTAGCTCCATATCCCCCTATCCCCTAAAATAACTAAAATATAACTAGAATAATAACCCAATGCTATCGTATTTGACTAAATCAAAATTAAATAAAAGCATAAAAATACAAACGAAATAAACTTTAACATGTACAGTTCTTGTTTTTATTTTTCATTTCTTTTATGTTCTATAAAATTTTGAATTTGTGGTGGGTTGTTATTTGTAGTTGTATTGTAGTTATAGGGATATGGAGCAAATTAATGCTCCTTAGTTGAGGTGATAGAGCTTTGTATTGTAGTTTTAGGGATATGGAGCAAAATTAGTGCTCCTTAGTTGAGGTGATAGTACTTGCATTCTTTTGTATTTAAGCTTTGTTTGCTTTTGAAGGTTATCGTTTCCTCGAAAACCAATACTTTGGAGGTTGGTCCAAGTTTCCTCAAATTAATGTATCCATTTCGCTTATCATTTTCTATTTTGTTTTAAATTTACGAACAAACTGTGTTAGTAACATAATACTATTGTATTTTCATGCCAATGGTAATAAAACATTTGTGCAACCACAACTTATGAAGAGAGATTAATGACATTGTTCTCACCAGTTAAATCATTTATTGCACTTTGGGCATCCTGAACAAAAAATCAAATAATTGAATTTGAGTAGAAGGAAGTCAGAGTATAAAAAACAAAGTCAAACATAAGGCAAGGAACCTACCTGTTGATTCCGAAACGAAACAAATCCGAACCCCCTAGAACGGCCAGTCTTTTGATCCCACATAACCTTAGCATCACTGCGAACAATGCAAGGCAATAAACATATTTGGAAACAAACTAAACAATTCATTAATCAGAAAACAATGGTAAACTATCTTTTTTACCAAAAATTTCAATATATGCAAGGGGAAATACCAAGTTTGAACTCATTTTAACCACTATATGGAAGTTAAATCGAGAAAGGGATCGTGCACAAGGAAAGAGAAAGAGGTTCTTACGAACAACTTGGGTAAACAGAAAAGCATGCATGCAACATGGCATCAGTAACTTCAGGGCTGAGATCACCAACAAAAATGTTGTAGTGGCCTGTATAGAAGGTATAAAATATTAATATAACAAGATCACAAGACAGCATCTTGTTATATGCTAAGCAACTAAGAAACACAGTAAGAAGACATTATTAGGGACCTACTTGATGTGTCCTCTCTCTGAGCACTGGCGTATGCCCAGTTGACTTTGATAGGCTGCCCAAACCTGGAAATCACAGGATAAGATATTTATCTACGTCACTTTAGAATTTGAATCTATGATAAGGGGGTTAATATATAGAGCCCGTTATCCATGAGAAAAGGGAGAAGACTTCCTACTTACAGATGCCTTCCATTAAGGCTTATAATAGCAAGGCTGGCTGATCTACGATCAAAGTAGTGAATAAACCCATAGGATGACTGCACAGAGCACAAAAGAAGATAAAACAACAATATCTCAAGGGACAGAAATCCAAGTCAGCGCAGAGTAACATAATCATGGGAAACAAGATGCATGTGAACAAAACCTTTTCTTTTCTAATAAGCTTGCACCCTTCCACAGGACCAGTACTTGCAAAAACCTCTTGAAGAAGTGGTTCAGTCACCTGTGTATGAACGTTCCCAACAAACCTGAAAATTTTCAAAAATAAAAACCCTAGATGTTTTAAAAAGAAAATAAAACAAAGAAAAATGGACGAATCTGTAAGAATCTCAAGATATTACAACGTGAGATGAAAATGACTAAGAAAGCACCAAGGCAATTGAAACATATAATAATGACCAGAAAATTCTGACAGAAAAATAGAGAAGATCTACAAAGACACCAACAATTTAGATTGCTTTAGGTTTCGTAAGGTAGATAGGTCACAAAAGGCATGCAGCAGAACATTATTGGAGGAAAAATTCATAAAACCATAAGATATTTGGAGGGACTTTAAACATTGCATGAATATGCAAATGAAGCGAGCACACAAGAAAGATAAAGAACAAAAAATTAAAATAACAAACATGATAACAACACTCACACACTGCGGCATGTATTTGGATCAAACCCCAGAGGCAGATTTCCACTTGGGATTGGCTCAATCTGCAACATAAAAAGTCAAAGAAGAAAAAGCTAATAAAAATAAACAGAAAAAAAGCTTCCCAATTTATCTACTGCTCACAACAACTGTCATTCCCATGGGGAAAAAACTATAAAATTTAAAACATCTATATTTAAGGTACCACTGACATAATGTTATAAATGGAAATAAGAGAAGATTTGAAATGCAACAGCGATTTCACAATGAAGAATGGTGTAAATCTGCAAATTTGTTCATTTTTGAAAAATAAAACAAAACCTGTACCAAACAAATCAAGAAATATTTGAAAACCCTATAGGCTATAAACCACAGTCTACATATTACAGAATATTACTCTTCCAAACTTCTTTCTCTTAAGTCTCCAATCAGGCAACAAAAAGTTAGTTCGTAATAGAAAAGTTCACAAATCTGAAACTACAATATAACCTTTATCCTCAGTATAAACAATACCAGCCAATGTGGTGACATTGCTCTAATTCCTGTTCTCTATTTACGAACTTCAAAAAATGATTCCTGACACTTAAAAATACTTATCAAAGCAAAAGACAACCAATATCACGAATAGTTGCAAGACTGCTTCACACAAATGATGTCAGAATCCAATACTAAAAGACATAGAAGTGAATTCAGTGAATGTTAATGGTTTCTAAATAAAGTAGAGCTGATACCAGGAAAGTCAATAATTGCAGAAAATTAAAGCAATACCTTAAATTGCAGATTAAGATTGCCGCGTGAGTGACAAGTAAAAATATACGTGTTGCCATTCATAAAACAAAATTATAGTAAATACAATAAAATAGAAAATATAAACAGGCATCAACGAGAAATTCCTTCATGACCTGCAAACTTGACACTTTCCAAATGAAATCGGAAATTCACCCACCAGAACGAAACATTTGATTCAGTAAGAGAAAAACTTGAAAATTGATAAAATTGAAAGCAATTTCAAACACATTGAGAATACGGAAAATTGTCGAAATTGAGGGAATAGAGAAATATTAATAATACCAACATTGAAATATGCAAAACATGAGAATAACAAAATAATAGGTTGATTACAAAAGTTTAAAAAGAAAAAGAAATGAAATGAAACCTGAGGAGCAGCTGCTAAGAGGCCAGAGTGGTAAATAGACTGTTGCTGAAGTAAAGCCTGCTGCATCAAGGCCTGGTGTTGCTGTTGCTTCAGCCTCTGGTTCTGCATGCTCGTATATTACTATTATAAATTCCAAAAACCCGATTCAATTGATTGATCGGGGGAAAATTCTAGGGTTCGTAAAGGGGGTAGCCGGTAGGGTTCCCAGAGTGGGAAGACAAAAGCAATAAAAAAAAAAAATCAAACGAGAAAATTATGCCTCACTAACAGGGGGCAACGTAGCCTTCCATTTTGATTTTTTGATAGGTGTGTTTTGTGAAAATTGATTTTATTTTTTCATTTTTTTAAGAAAAATTATGAATTTACTTATTTTATTAAAAAATATATTATTAAAATGAATTTGAAAATAATTAATTTTAAAAAACGAAACAAGGGGCTAGATTCTCCTCACAACCACTTATAAAAGAGTTTTATGATCTCTTACTTTACACGATAATAACAATTTAGAAATTATATATTTTTAGAACCTAATAAATAAAATATAAATATATAGAATTTGGCAAACCATACCCCCACTCCAGATCCAAGTTACCATTACTTGAGTAATTTGAAAGTGTCATAATTTGAATAAATGATCTTATGTAGTGAATCAAGTGTTAATTCTTCATTGAATTTAAATATCAACTTCCCTTTTTCTAAACATTTAACCGTAATTTTCTCGTCTTTCGACTTTTACGAGAGCCCTTCTTTGGGTAAGGAGAAAATACACTAACAAAAATTCAATAAGTTTAAATTTTAGTACTCTTGAAGCCCCTGTTTGACCTCCAGTTTGGGTGTGGGGAATTTTTAGAATAGTAATTAATTGGAGAATGTGTGATGAATTTTTTAAGTACCGTGTATGACTAGATCCAATTAAGCCCTTGCTTGAGCCCCATTTTTTCAAAATTCATTTTCAATCGAACATTCTTTCAATAAAATAATTTTACATGTAAATTCAAAAAAAAAATCCACTTTTTTACACATTCTTCAAACAAAAAACAAAAAAAAATACTATTTCAAAATCTATTAACCCAAAAAATGGTTCGCAAACAAGGGCTAAACAATGAATCCAAGTTTATTAAATGCACAATGTCAATTAAACAATGATAAGTCAATATAAATATTTCATATTTCGGGAGTACTAGAAATTTTTCCTTTTTGTGGAAAGGAAACAAGATCTCATATCTTCTTCTGAAAGTGATTGAGAAAACCGAGTATCTCCGATTAGATTATCTCAACTTCACTGTCAAAACTTGATTAACTGGCACCACAATTATCTACATTTGATTTCCCATATAGTATCCCTCACTTCTATGCATCAGTGAAGAAGATAAGCACATATCATATTCAAAACAAGAACTAAATATATATTTCTCTATCTTGTAGAACTAAATTTATGGGGTACAGTTAACTGTGAAGTGCAAAAGAAAAGACACAGAAGCAAAACGACATTCCAGCAAGAAATATTTCCAGTATGCTGCAACCGCGATAATAGTTGCGGAAAGCTCAGCATGACTTCGAAGAATTGACATCACTGAGATACACATTAATCCATATCAAGGAAATCCATCCGCTTTTTCATAGTACCCTTGAGATCTGAAGCCACCTCTTCTGCTTTCTGTGCCTGATGAAAATAGAAAACGACGTGGCTAAAATAGTTGTAAGCGTTTGGATAAATAACCATTAAAGCATCATGAACTCTTACCCTTTTTATCTCCTCCACCGAAACGCAAGTCATATGCGAGGGAAGTTCTTCTTTCTCCAAATCCTAATCAATCACGTCTGATTATTAAAATAACCCAAAAGAAAGCAGAATACTCACAAAGGTTACTACCAAAACAAAACAAAACAACACATACCAGTTCGCCAATCAACACAACGTTTTCCCCACGGATTATGTATAGACCTAATGGGATGTCACAGTAAAGATCACCAACAATAACGCGCTCGCAAGCACCTTCTAGGACAGCATTGGCTATAAATTTTATATTCAAAATTCAGTCAGATGCTGAATAACAAAAATATAGGGGAATCAAATGACTAATATCAGCAAACGTTAATATCAATACCAAATTGATCAAAAGACCGGAGAGTCCCCAATAATTTCCTTCCATCTCGCAGCAAAACAAGGAGTTTCTCTGGGAAATATCAAGTGTAAGAAAGAAAATGTTGCACCTCCCAATCTTAGGCAATGTAAACTTTAACAACATTTATGTGTAATAAATACTGAACATTTTACCAATAAACAAACCTATATATATTCCCATGTCTAATTCCGTGCAACAAAAATTTCTTAACAAGAAGACTTCAAGTTATATGTATCAATTTCAGATCATAAACTTGAATCCAGTGATTAGGCCATCACAATATGAAATCGAACAGCGATGTTTAGGTGACTCGTATATTTATGTAAACAAGGCTAGTTGATGGAGCGGATGGGACGGGCAGGTATATTGTCCTGTACAGTGGGCATATTGCTGAACCACTTAAATTTCTGTGCGTCGATTTTACTCTTCTTCTTTTTGATTTTACTGTTCGACTTGCACAACAAGAGTTTGAATTGGTTTTAGTTTTACTTTCTTCTTGTAGTTTTCTATATGCAAAAACAATGAAGGAAAATAACTAACCAAAATTCTTGCAAATATATCAAATGAAAGACAGCGGCATGAAATATAAATCTCCAAAAGGAACACTAAAAGCCCCAAATTGCATTAAAACTTGGAGAAAAAGATTCCACCAAGAACATCAAGAACAAATGGCACAGTTTATCAGTAAAGTAAAAATCATACCCTAAAATGACCAAAATTTGACTTTAAAGATCAAGAAATAACCAAAACGAACATTAGATTTATCATTCCAAATTTAGATTATAAAGATAAAGCAAAAGAAAAAGAAAAAATCAAGAAAAACTTACTGTCAAGATAGCTGGCAAGAGAAGTTGAGAGGTAAATATCTTCTGGGCCTGCCCAAGACATTGGTGAGTTCACAGAAAGACTTCAACTTTAACGCAATTACCACAAAGAACACACAATTTCAATGAAACAAAATTGCATTGGCAGCTCAGATATGCGCTCTTTTACCCACTTCACGGCAAAAATAGAAAATTTTGAAAAGATAATATGGTAAAACCCTAATTCAAGAAAACAAAAATTTTGGGAATTGGGGAATTTGTGTTGACTTTTTGTTGAAGTTCAGAATTCAGATCTGGAAAAATCTAAACTTTGGCTACAAAGGTTCAGCGATAGGCACGAAGCATGATGTAAATCGGGTTCGTAAATTAGTGTGTTTCTAGTAATATTTATGTATTTTTGGTCTACGGTGCACTTCCGTTAGGAGAAATTTAGGTTATGTGCGGTCTAATTTTTACTAGGAGCTGATATGTGCGATCTAATTTTTTCTTGATACTTGAATTTGAATAATAATTTGAATAATGTTATGTAGCTCCAATTTAATTTAAATAGATATTAAATGAAAAGTTGAATTAAATGAGTTACTTAATTCCACGAGGGGTTACAATTCTAGTTAAGCTAAATATCATTACTCTTTTTGCTTTTTAATTTATTATCTATTTAATTAATTATTGATATGAAATATCATTAATTTGGTGAGTTAGTGGTGAAATTAATGAGTGTATGACGTGTTAATTTAAAAATAATATATCAATACTTAATTAAGTTGAAAGCAAATTGGACAATAAAAATTAGATACCAGATCTCAACTTGACCCTTGAGATAGTAAAGATAATGTTTGAATATGTTAACCAATATTTTTTTGGACATCACTTTTGATATATATGTTATATCTTTTCAAATTTCTTAAAGCACGTAGTGATTGATGGAAGAATGTGTG
>CAIGRN010059250.1:0-17251 GCA_903798345.1 Fraxinus anomala
ACCTTCTTAATTTTGAGACTTTTCTCAAACAATTCACGATAAGACTCGTGAATGTTGGTCTCATCATCAGACTCTTCAGCGGAATGTTCATTCTCATCTTCCCTTACAACTTTTTCAATCTCACAGTCAGATTCTATTGTAGCAATCGAGGTGAAGGCCATGAATTTTTGTTTATCCTCACCACCAGATATCTCATTCTGAGAACTGAAATCTGATTCATCATCACTCAAGGTCACAGCTAAAGCTCTACGTCGTTCTTTACCTGAACTTTTCTTCAAATTAGGACATTCACTCCTAATGTGACCAAACTTCTTGCACTCGTGGCATTGGATATATTAAGATTTTAAATCGGGAGTCCTAGAGGTATTTTTCTCACGTCTACCTCTCGAGAAAGCATTAGGGACATCACTATTTTGCTCCTGAGGCTTTCTCCTATTCCTCATCACTTTCTGGAATTTTTTAACGAAATATGCAATTTCGTCATCCCTAAGGGTCTCAATATCAGTGGATTCTCTCAGCTTCTCTAACAGTGTTCATGGCGATGGATTTACCCCTTTTTGGTTGAGAGACAGTGAGTTCATAAGTTTGAAGTGGTCCTACGAGTTCGTCAATCTTAATAGCATCTAAGTCTTTACTTTCTTCTATCACAGTAACCTTGGGTCTGAACCTCTCGGGCAGTGATCTAAGGACCTTCCTAACAATTTTTGACTCAGGGATCTTCAGTCCTAAATTAAAACTCGAATTGACTATGTCATTCAGTTTAGCATAGAAACTATCAAACGACTCATCATCAGCCATCCTTAACTCTTCAAACCTAGTGGTCAATATCTGCATTTTAGAGTTCTTAACAATTTTAGTCCCCTCGTGGGTGGTTTCTAAAATATCTCAAACTTCCTTAACAGTTTCACACGTCGATACACGCCTAAAATCTTCAGCAGACACAACCATAAACAGGGCATGAAGACCCTTACTGTTCCAATTACACTCATCCAAATTCGTTTTCGACTATAGTGAAATATCAGTGGGTGTGACTACACCTTCAATAGTAGTTGTAGGCGGAACCCACCCATTTTGAACACTTATCCAAATCCGTCCAAAGCCTTAAGATCTTATTCGAACTTTCCAGTAGGCATTATTGCTACCTTCGAAAAACAGAGGCACGGACAAAGAATAACTCATCTAGACTTAACAAATAAGGGCCAGGAATCGATTTAAGTCTTGATACCAATTAAAAACGCAAGTTCGACCCTAACAATACATAGAGGGGAGTAAATAAGTGTAATATGCGGAATTTAAAAATACGAACGAATTAAATAGCAACAAGTCACTTTTTAATTCTTTTCTAGATAATTAAACATACAAGTTATATTAGTCCTAAGTTTGAATACCATGAATACCGCAATTTATATGATCAACCAATAAACAAAATGAAAGTAGTAAATCAAAACCAAGATGATCACGGAAAAACTCAACTGGAAAAAACTCCGGGCACTTTGCCAGTCAATCCACTATAAACGAATATAACAACTTACAGTCTACCGGACTAAACGACCCGTACTATCTGATCACCCGACTGCACTCCTTACATCTTTCCGCGGATCCCGTGCTCTCCAACACCAATCTTTAGCTGTTGCTGTCAAAGCTCTACGTGGAATCTGCTGCCCTGCAGTACTCCAAACCTTGTGGATTCGTTATCTCCCGTGGATCACGAAGAACGACCCGTTCTTCAGCGACAGGAACTTCTTTCAACTTCCTTCGATTTTCAAACTCTGACCAGATATACAGGAAGTAGTGATTTGGTATTTGGATTATAAGAACGATGTTTTTCTCACAAAAACAATCACAATGGATGGAGATTGAAAGATGCAATATGATAATTCTCTCACAGATGAAGCTCTCTCAATGTTCAACCAACTCAATTCACGTTAATATGTGTTTTGGTATTTATAGGTAGATTAGGAAAAGTTTGAGCCGGGGAAAAAGTCTTTAAATCGTGAAATAAAATTTTTTCGGACAACGCCGTCGCTCGAGCGAGAGCTCAGCAACGGTCGAACGACAGATGTCGCTTGAGCGAAGGAATGACGACAATTTAGCGACGATATTTCTACTTTCGTAGCTTGAGCCAACCCTTGGCGAAAATCCGAACTGTTTTCCTCCTTATTCCAAACTCGAAACCCTAGACCTACTAACTAAGTTTTGAACTATTTACATATTACTCTTTGAACTTTTACAACCTATATAATTAAATCCTTTTGTTCACAGAATTTGTCAAAAACATAAAACAAGTCAAACCTAACATAAATGATCCACATCTAAATTTAAGAAATAAATTAAAATTCTAATTTTGAGCAAAATTCAATAATTCAAAAAACACGCTTTTAATATTCAAAGCGAATAATCCAGATTTAAAACTTTGACTTTAAATTTTTATTGCAAATCGTGAATCAAAAAATTAGGAATTTATCAATGTAAATTTTTAAATATGTGTACAACATATTCAAATTTCATATGCTCAAAGATGCAGGAAATTAGTATAACTAATCCACTGTGAACAAAATATTTATGCATTATATTAAACTCTTGTTTGAGGGCCATTTTTTGGGAAAAAAAATATATTTTTTAATAGTATTTTGTTAGAAATTGTGTGGTTAAAAAATAAGAAAAAAAATTCGATTTACATATATGTTATTTTATAAGAGAATGTGTGGTTCAAAATAGATTTTGAAAAAAATGAATTTTTGAAAAAATGGGGGCCAAACATAGGCTAAAAATATTGGATGCCAAAATTATAAGTATTATAAATCATCATGACATATATATGTTTTATATACTACATGAAATTGGTAGGATTTTATGTGGGTCCAAAAAATTTACCGTAACACGCATTTATCACTACGAACTTAGTAAGAGGAATATACATGCCCTTTGATCTTAAGTCATGATCACCAATTTTTATTTTTTCTTTTCTACGCAAATTCTATGGTAATTTTTTTTTTAGTGCACTCAAAAGAATACACAATAACTAATTCATACCATTCACACAAAGTTCAACAATTTAATAATAAAAAAAGAATAATAACATTCAATACATGATGAATGACGAAATTTGCATATAATCAAAGCTTTTTTTTTTCTTTTAAGGCTATGAACTGACCATTCGCAACTACTTATCAAAATGATTAAAATTCATTAACTTAACAAAGAAAGTTAAACAAAATATTTGTGTATGAGACACATGAAAAAAACATACTTTTATTTTAAAATTGATTAGGGCACAACAATGTAGTAGCTCAACTGATGATTTTTTTTTTTTTTTTAAGATTTGTACTACTTTGGGAGTACAAAATGATATTCTTCGAGAATTAAAATTTATAAATTTATGCTCTTCAGGGGAAATAATACAATTTTTTTTTCAATATATTGTGATATCAAAATTTGTATTTTTTTTAGGAGCAACAAAAATAATTCCTCCTAAAATAATGAAAAAATAATGTAATATTCCTCTTGAATATTTTGGAAGTTGGGTTGTGTTTCTTCAGGAATATCGACATATTTCTTTATATTAAATTGTGCTTCCTTCAAGAACACAACGGGATATGTAATCTTCAAGAATATAAATACAATACTCTTCTGGAATATTGACAATAACGATTCGTTATACCTTTCGAATTAAACAATATAATATTAAATTTTGTGCTCTACATGAGCAACAATGTAATATTCTTTTTGAATATTTATATGCCGTGTGTTGTTTTTTTTTTTCGAGAACATCAATACCATATTCGTTAAGAATAAATATAATTTAAGTTATGCTCATTCAGAAGCTTTGAGTTAATATTCTTCTGAAATATTAAAATTATAATGGCATGCTCCTTTGGAACATGTAATATTCTACGAAATATTTGCTACTTCAAGAGCACTTTCTATTTTACTATTGTTTTTTCAAGAGCAATATATCAATATCTTTTAAAATATTAAAATTTTAATGATATGCTCTTCAGAAGCAATAATATATTATTATTTCAAATATAAATTATGTAAAGATTTACGCTTCAGAAACAAAAACATAATTTATGTTAAATTTTACTTCATTATGCCTTTTGGGAGAAAGTAAAATTTATCTAGAATATTAATAATAGTGTAGTACTTGAGGAACAACAATATTTTATAATAAATAGATATACGAGTACTATATTCATAAACTATCCTTATATTAAAAAGAACAGGAAATAGATAATTAATAGAATGATAAACATGAATAAAAAAATTAAATACTGTTAATGATTAGTTTTGAAAGGATTCTATCAACTACATACAATTGGCGTGTCAGCATATATTTGGTTAGAGAATTGAGTGCGGCTAGCCCTAGTGATTATATATTTTAACATAATTGAGTGCTAATGATTATGTCCTTGTTTGTCTACAATTTTTTCAAAACATTGTTTGTTACAGTAAGATTCTCCACTACACATTCACCCAATAAAATATTTCACGCACAAACCAATAAAGTTACTTTAAATTTTAACCATACATTTTTCAAAAAATACTATTTATTACTCCATTTTCAACACAATAATGAATGATAAACAAGGCCTATATATGCTAACAGGTAATAATGATGATTATGTATCCATACAAAAATATATATATAAATTTTCTAAAATTTGAAGGATATTTAGGAATTTTATGAACTTGAGAAGATGGGCTTTTGAAGTTATAGTAGTTTTTTTAGAGCTGAATGGCTATGTTCAGCATACTTTGATCCTTTGAAAGAATTTTGATTGTAATCATCAATTTATCAAATTGGAATTTAAATTTTCATTTTGCCTTTCTTCTTTGACGAAGAAGAAGACTCCATATTGTAATTTTTGAATATTCACTCAGTTTAAATAACTTTCAAATTTTTCTCACTATTTCCTCTTCTTTATAAGAACTCTCATGTGAGGAAGTTTGCAAGACAGTTTGAAAATTCTAGTATATATACTATTTCAAAATCAAAACACGATAAAATTGTTTGCCATCTGGCAAAAATTTGTTTTGAAACAAAATTTTTGACATCCTTTTACAAAATATCTTTTGATGCTTTACAGTCTATTTTTAAAATAATTTTTTTTATTAATTAAATCATCTGAAAATTTGAAATACTTAAAACAATTGATAAAATTTCTTTTTGATAGTAGAGTAATTCTTTTGAAGTCCAGTCCAAACACCAAAATGGATTCAGACTAACTGTTCTTGATTTGACTCTTTTGGAATTTGTTTGAGGATACCACCAAAAATCAATGTCAGATGCATCAGTCTCAACAATAATTGATGCAGTGAGGTTTAAGATTGACAAACAATGAATGCTTTTATAGCCTTTTTGACATTTTGAATAGCTACTGTGTGCTCGTGAGTTCATGTGATCGGATTCTTTTGTAATCTTTTGAAAAGAGGTGCACATAATATTTTTATCTCTTTGATAAAATCTCCAACATAATTGACACAACCTAAAAAATTTTGAAAACTATTTTTATCTAGTATTTCATCAAATTTGTCTGTGAAATCTAGACTTCTTTGTATTTGCGTAATGGTTCCTAAATGAATGTTATGTCCTAAGAACCAATACCTGTTTGACATAAAACAACTTTTTTAGCAGAAACTGCTAAACCATTATTTTTGATTACATGAATGAATGTATTTAAATGTTTGAAATACTGTTCTAAGCTTTCTGAAAAAATTAGAACATCATCAATTATGAAGGTATATCTCTTTGTAATGATTTGAAACTCAAAACCAAATTAAAAACAGAAAAATCTGAAAGCCATAAGGAGCTTGGATTGTTTTGTGAACAATATGGCCTTGAAAAAATTGTTCATCCTTCTTTAAAAGCAAAAGTAAAAAATTTTCATTCTTATAAAAGAAGAAAATATTTTCAAAAAGAAAAGAATTTTCAAAAACCTTATTATTCAAAAAATTACACTAAAAACGATTTTCAAAGAAAATGTTTTCAAAAAATTCAAATAGCACTTGCTATAAATGTAAGCAAATGGGACATTATTCCAATAAATGTCCAATGAAAAGAAAAATCAATAATCTTCAAATTAATGAAGATATTAAACTAGAACTTCTCAATCTTATCAACTCTTCAGAAGAAGATTATTCTGATTATAATTCTAATTCTGAATTAGAAAAGGTGTATCAACATCAAGAAGATTCTGATGTTGAAACAAGCTCTAATTCATCTTTCTCTTCAAAACAAAGTAAAGAAATATATGGTTGTAAAACCATTAATGTTCTTACTTAAGAAGAAGAACTTATTTATGAAATTGTTGAGAAAATTGATAATCGTCAACTAAAGAAAAGATTTAATTCTCTTCTTCCTTCAAATTCAAAATTCTCAGCTGAACCTTATAGTATGCATAAAATTATGAATATGTTTAAAGCTGAATCTTCCAAATCTTCTACTTTTGATCTTAAATCAGAAGTTAATAATATGAAATGTCAAATTTCACTTCTTCAAAGTCAGATGAAAGATGTCCGTATGGAAGTAGTTCTCTTGAGAACTAAACAAGAGAATCAAACGATTTATGATTCTGAGTCTTCTGAACAAGAAGAAATTACCTCTCAATCTTCAAATATTCATCAAACTGAAGAAGAAAATGTTAATGTTATTAGCCGAATTCAATTTCAAAAATGGTATTGTAAAATGGACATTATTATCAATAAAGATTTTAAACTTCATGCTAGAGTCCTAATTGATTCTGGTGCAGATTGAAATTGTATTAGGGAATGTTTAATCCCTACAAAATATTTTGAAAAAATCAATGAGCGTATTTATGGTGTTAGTGAAAAGAAATTAAATATTCAATATAAACTTTCAAAAGTTCATGTTTGTAATTCAAACATTTGTTTTAAAAATATATTTTATCTTGTCAAAGAAATTTAGACCAAGAAGTAATTCTTCAAACTCCTTTTATTGTTCAAATTTATCATTTTCAAATTAATTCAAAAGGATTAACTACTAATATTTTTAGTCAAGAAATTGTTTTTAAATTTACTAATCCTCCTTCTTTTAGAGATGTTAATTCTTTGAAAAAATCTTGAATTTCAAAAATAATTAATAATATTAATTCAAGAAAAAAAATATTCAATTCTTAAAAGAAGAGATAAGATTTTCGAAAATTGATGATCAGTTAAAAGATTCTTCTTTTCAAAAGCAAATCTCTCTTTTTCAAAAACGTATCGAGGAAGATATATGCTCCACTATTCCTGGTGCTTTTTGGAATAGGAAAAAGCATGTTGTATCCCTACCATATACTCAAGATTTTCAAGAATCTCAAATTCCGACAAAAATCTCGTCCTATTCAAATAAATAAAGAATTACTTGATCACAGTATAAAGAAATCAATGATTTATTGGATAAAAATCTTATCCGTCCAAGTAAATCACCACGGAGTTATTCGGCATTTTATGTCAATAATTCTGCTAAAATTGAGCGAGAAGTTCCTCGTTTAGTTATCAATTATAAACCTCTCAACAAAGTTCTTCAATGAATTAGATATCCATTATCTCAAAAGAAAGACATATTGAATAGGTTATACAAAGCGATTATTTTTTCTAAATTTGATATGAAGTTAGGTTTCTGGCAGATTCAAATTAAAGAAGAAGATCCCTACAAAATTACATTCAATGTTCTGTTTGGACAATATGAATGGAATATTATGTCATTTGCTCTAAAACATTTTTATTTTGAATTTCAAAAAATTATGAATGACATTTTCAATCCTTATTCAAACTTTATAATTGTTTATATTGATAATGTTCTAATTTTTTCAGAAAGCTTAGAACAACATTTCAAACATTTAAATACATTCATTCATGTAGTAAAAAATAAAGGTTTTGCAGTTTCTATTAAAAAAGTTATTTTATGTCAAACAAATATTAGGTTCTTAGGATATTACATTCATCTAGGAACCATTACACTAATCAAAAGAAGTCTAGATTTCACAGACACATTTCCCGATGAAATACTAGATAAAATACTCTTCAAAAAACTTTAGGTTGTGTCAATTATGTTGGAGATTTTATCAAAGATATAAGAATTTTATGTGCAACTCTTTCAAAAGATTACAAAAGAATCCGATCCCATGAACTCGCGAGCACACAATAGCTGTTCAAAATGTCAAAGACTATAAAAAGCATTCCTTGTTTGTTAATCTTAGACCCCACTACATCAATTATTGTTGAAACTGATGCATCTCATAATGGTTTTGGTGGTGTCCTCAAAACAGATTCCAAAAGAGTCAAATTCCAATTCTATTCTGGTGTTTGGACTGGCCCTCAAAAGAATTACTTTACTATCAAAAAAGAAAATTTATCAATTGTTTTATGTATTTCAAAATTTCAAGATGATTTAATTAATAAAAAATTATTTTAAAAACAAACTGTAAAGTATCAAAAGATGTTTTGCAAAAATATGTTAAAAATCTTGTTTCAAAACAACTTTTTGTCCGATGGCAAGCAATTTTATCGTGTTTTGATTTCGGAATACTATATACACAAGGATCTTCAAACTTTCTTGCAAACTTCCTCACAAGAGAGTTCTTACAAAGAAGAGGAAGTAGTGAGAAAAATTCGAGAGATATTTAAACTGAGTGAAATATTCAAGAATTACAATATGGAGTCTTCTTCTTCCTCAAAGAAGAAAGACAAAAAGAAAATTCCAATTCCAATTTACTTAGTTCATGATTACATTCAAAATTCTTTCAAATGATCAAAGTATGTTGAACATAGCCCTTCAGCTTCTTAATAAAATATTCTAGCTTCAAAAAGCCCATCTTCTCAAGTTCAGAAAATCCTTGAACATCCTTCAAATTTTAAAAAAGCCCTTCAAATAGGATCTGGAAAACTCTCAGATATCAATCATTGATCTTCTTTTCAATATTTTACAAAACCTGTCCATATTCCGATGTTTGAAATGGAAACATTGTGGATTCACAAGTATTCCTCCCTTGAAGAATGCCTTCAAAATATTTTTCCTCCAAAATTCCAATTTTTTCCCAGAATTATCAAAAAATCTCGAGCTTATTATGAAGCTATCCTTATCAAATCCGGATAAATCATAATAACTCATACTCAGAATCAACAAAAGCAAAATTATATTGATTTTTCTAAAATTTCAATTCAAAAGGTACTGTCTTTCGAAGACCTTGGACAGGACCCTTGGAAAGAGAAGAAAATGAGTCCCTCAAAAGACGATTCATTTGAATCTCTTTTCAATTATTTTGACTATCAAGATACTTGGTCTATTATATTTTACTTGAGACAAGTTTCCCATTCTTGGTTCTTTTTTTTTTTTTTTTATCAAAATTGTTTTACTAATTTTTCAAAATGGTTTCAAAAATTGTTCGAATATTTTGGACTTGAAGATAATATTTTACACAGTCTTACTCTTCAAGGATTCGAACACTTCAAAAAAGAGGCAAAAACATTTTTAAAACTTCAAAAAAAAATTATTATTTCAATTTGCTCATAGTATGAAGGTCTCATGGATATTCTGATGGGACTATCAAATAGTTCAAAAATCGGGATCCGAGTATCAAGTCAAAAAGGTTATTCGGGGAATCAAAGTAAAATGATGGTCAAAATTTCATGAAACAAATTGCTATCCAAAAGCTATTAATTCATGGATTGAAGAACAAAGAAATGTCGGCATCCCAAAATTATCAAAGTAACAATTAGATAAAAGTGCCGACTTCTTAACAGAAAAGTCAAAATTATTGGCTATGTTAAATCAATGCAAAAATCCTGAAGAACTGTAAAATATTTCAAAAAGAATTGCTACTTTTGCATAATCTTCATCAAAAAGATCAGATTCAAAGGAAAACTTTTCTCAAACTAATTCATTAGACTATGAACAAAGCAATGAAGACATGTGCTTTAAACTGGACAATATTGATGAATATATATATTTTGGTACACATGCTCATAATAAAAAAAATTATTACCTTCCTTCGATTTTGTTTGTCATACAAAGATGAATTAAAGTTGTTGAAGTTTCTTTTGAAACACATGAAGTATTTTCGCCCTTTTTTCTTACAAAGAATACTTAAGTCTTTGACTTATTTAAATAAATAAATTTATCGTGCTGATAACGTGTTAAAAATTAGAGGAAAAAAAAAACAAGAAAGGAGAAGTAAATAGAATTATGTGAATAATATTGAAAATCAAAGCCCCATATTTATAGAGAAGAATTAGGAATACAATGTTAATAAAAATTAGGGATGCAAGGATATAATTGCAAGAAATAAGAATGCGGTGTTACATGTTACGTGCATAATTTCTTTAAAATATGAATAATATTAAAAAAAATGTAGATAATGAAAAATTACCTAAACTCATAGATCATTCGCCTAGTCAGCTAATATTGTGACATATTTATCTTGGAGTCAAACTTTGCTTATTCCCAATTTTTTAAACACGTCAAGCTATCTAGTATGTCTTCTTTGACTCTTATCTTACTAAAAAAATTTCTATCACTTACACTAAAAGCAAATTTCGATGCTACAGTACTAATTAGAGGTGTTAGTAGATCATGTGTTATAAGAGAAATAATATTAACGCTTATTCACTCTCCAAAAATAAAGTAAGTCTAAACATTTTGCATCTGCCAACTCTAAAATACAAAGCACGTCCTATGTAAAAAAAATTCTGGTTAATTCTAACTGTATTCTACCTATATCTATTTTTGATGTATTTTGGTTGTGGGAAGAAAAAGAAGTATCAGCATACATATTAATTCTATTAGTACTAACAACTATTAATAATACTAACTCATGATCTTCGAAAATGGCATTGGCTTCTAGTGATGACACATTGGCGATAGACATTGGTACAGATAGCCGTTGAACGTTCCTGTCGGATCTTTGGGCATACATTTCACATTACTACTCTTCATATTAAGATATATAATTGGGGTTTTAAAATTTAATACATTTGAGATTCTGATTATAAAAACTTTTTTACCTTAGGATCCATTACATCAGATGACGGAGACAATATAGAAAAATCTTTACAATATTTTCCATCGCAACTACGATCTCACAAAATTGGGAGATGTTTTATACTTTCTGAAATTAATTGCAATATAATAAAACTAAGCAAGAACTTGGGAACTAATAGAATACTATTACCTCAATAACGCATTAGTGGCGTCAAAAAAAATTTCAGAAATTTTCTCGCTTTAAATGTAATTTCTCAATCATGCTCTAGCAAAAAAAAAAAAAAAATTGGGTTGTGTATATTGGGTGTGTAATAAACATTAATAAAATTCCAGAACGATATTAAACCCTTGTTTGAGCCCAATTTTGTGATAAAAATGGATTTTTGATTAGTGATTTTTTGATAATGTGTGGTTAAAAATTAAGAAAAAAATTTCGATTTATGTGTAATATTATTTTATTGAAAAATGTGATTGAAAATGAGTTTTGAAAAAAATGAATTTTTTAAAAAAATCGGGGCTCAAACAACGGCTAAATCCGACGGAAAGTACATCAAAACCTTTTGAGACGAAAGTCGGTCAAAATCCCTTGTCAAAGTCAATAATTAATTTTAACTACGCTGTTATGCAGAATGTGATATCACCAACACGATTTTCAAGCTCAGTAAACACTCAATCAATCAACACTACTATGAAGAACCAACCTAAAACTTTCAAAAAAATCCCTACTTCGGTTTCTTTCGATTTGCCTGCAAAGAGCATAGGATGGTAGTGTGTTTAGCAGCCACACTGGCAGCCATGAAGGCTGACAATGGAGGAGAAAAGTGAAATGCTTGAAATCATAGAGAAGTCAGCCATTGTTTTCTCTCTAAGGAAGAAACATATACAAACTAACACACAAGCCGTAAAATAAACGAGGAAGCAGTATACATATAGGGAAAAGTCATTAGGGAATAATAATTGGCCAAATTCAGGTAAGTGGGATAAATATAGCACTGAGTGGACCATCACCTAAAAAATCATCCAAGAGGTAGAGAAGTGGGCAATGAGCAACACTAAATAAATTAGACTACTTCCAATGGTCCAAAAAGTTTTAGGGTCGAGTCATTTCATTAAGGTGTTGACTTTTGGTTCAATTATTTGGCCGATGTCAACTGAAAATTATACTGAGTTACATCATAACCTATGAGGTCATTTGACAACAATTTGCCCAACAAACATTCACCTTGGTGTTAAAGGACCTGTAAGAAACATTATCATCCATTAGTGACAAATCCAAAAGGAGAATCGATAAAAATGAAAATTATTTACCTTCACCGATATTTAGAAGATCCTTACAACTTCTAAATTTCACCAATGGCCACTTCTTCGACACAATATCTCTATAAAATGTAGTCTAACATCAATTTATTTGGTGCGTTCGTGAAAAAACATGATTTTTGCATAGATGTATAGAAGATTGACAATCAGAATATCCTACTACATAGTCATTTAAAACACAAAGTTCATGAAGAAAACCTCTAAGCCACAGAGCCTCTTTAATTGCTTCAGTAGTAGAAATATATTTAGATTCTGTCGTCGATAGTGCAACAATGTGTTGTAACTGAGATTTCCGACTAAAGCAAGAGTTAAACAAAGTAAATACATAGGAAAAAATAGATTTTCTATTATCTCTATCCCCCACATAGTCTGTATCTACAAAACCTTCAATTTCACGCCTTCTTTATTAGCATCAAACTTTAGACCTACTTCACTAGTCCTCTTTAAATACCTTAACATCCATTTTAAGGCTCCTCAATGCTCTGGAACCAGGATTAGACATGTACCTACTAAGAATACTAACAGCAAAAGATAAATCCGGTCTAATGCAAACCATCAAATACATAATAGGTCCAATCACATTAGAGTA
This sequence comes from Fraxinus anomala, assembly GCA_903798345.1. Classification (NCBI taxonomy): domain Eukaryota; kingdom Viridiplantae; phylum Streptophyta; class Magnoliopsida; order Lamiales; family Oleaceae; genus Fraxinus; species Fraxinus anomala. The sequence continues at coordinate 12,891 of CAIGRN010059250.1, forward strand.
TGTAATCCTATTCATGTATTATATTCTTTTTTCATTATAAGGAGCCTGATCTTTAAATAATATAAAATGATTAGTTAAATGTAATGTAACATGTTTGCAATTATGTAATGTAATGTAATGCCAAATTTTCTCAACTCCTTTGAAACATAAGAGGACTGATGCAAAAATAAAGCAGAATTGGCCAATATCTTTCAATTTTCATACCTAAGATTCTTTTAACTTTTCCTAGATCTTTCATATCAAATTCACCGCTCAAATTTATTTTTATCTTGTTTATTCACTTAGGTGATGAACCAACTAAGATCATATCATCCACATATAGCAATAAAAATGCATTGTCATTATTAACATCATCATATTGGAAATAAAAGCAATGATCAAATTTAGTCCTTTGAAACCCTATGGTGAATACAAAAGAATCAAATCTTTTATATCACTGGTGATTGCTTTATGCCATATAAAGATCTTTTCAAGAAGATCTTTAAAACCTTTTGGTTGATTCAAAAAGATTTGCTCATCAAGTTCACCATATAAAAAAATAGTTTTTACATCAAGTTGTTCAAGTTCCCACTCAAAATGTGCAACCAATACAAGTATGACCTTAATAGTGGTATACTTAACAATCGGTGAAAAAATCTCGTTATAATCAACATCCTCCTTCTGTGTGTACGCCTTGGCAACTAACCTAGCTTTAAATTTTAAGGGTTCAGATGCATTAGTACCCTCATTAACCTTAAAATCCTACTTACAGTCAAACACAGATAGTTCCCAAGTTTGTTTCTTTTTTAATGAACTCATCTCCTCTTTCATTGCCTTAAAACACTCTTCATCGTTTCCTCAAAAATTTTTGGCTCTCTATCAGTTAGCTCCTTATAGCTAGAAGAGCAAAAGATAACTCAAACTCATATCCAAATCTTCTAAGTGCTCTCGACTGTATTCTCTCTCTATCCCTAGCTAAGTTATAGTCTGCTAAGAGATTCTCTTCCCCAGGATGCTCTTCTATCACTACTTTATCTCTATTCTCCACCTCAGGTTGTTGAATATAACTCTCCACCTCACTAGGAGTAGCAAGGATGGATGTGCTAAGTTTTCCTAACTCTACCTTCAACTGATCTCTCTTCACCTTGTTTTTCTTTACTCACAAGTTTAGACTCAGTTTTAATACACAACATTTTGCCCTTATTGAATGTAAAATCTGTACTCACAATAACCTTTACACCTTTTTGGCTTCTATCTCTTAACATGTAACCTTTGACACCCTCAAAGTAACCTAGAAAAATATATTTTCTAGCTCTCAGTTCAAGCTTTCTCTCAGTATGATTAGAAAATGCAGTACAGCCAAAAGTTCTAAGTACAGAACTATAACTTAGTTTACCGACCATTTTTCATGAGGAGTATCACCATTCAATGCAGCAGATGGAGTCAAATTAATCAAATAACAAGCAGTCGTAACAACTTCTCCCAAAAAAAACTTTGGAACACCAAAACTTAACATCATGCAACGCACTTTATCAAGTATGGTTATATTCATCCTTTTAGCTACTCCGTTTTGTTGGGGAGTGTAAAAAACAATCTTATGCCTAGTTATTCCTTTTTTTTTCTTGCACACATTGTCAAATTCAGTGCTACAAAACTCTAGACCATTATCAATTATCAAAAACTTGATCCTTTTGCCAGTTTGGTTCTCAACTTGTTTTTTCCAATTATTAAAACTGTGGAAAGTATCATATTTATCCTTTAAAAGGTAAACCCACACTTTTCTCGTGTAATCATCAATGATAGATAAGAAATTCCTATTTCTACCCGATGTGGGATTAATAGCAGTACCCCACAAGCCTGAATGCATATATTCAAGCATGTTTTTAGTTTTATGAACACTTGCGAAGAAAAAGGTTCTATGATGTTCACTAAGTACACAGTGATCACAGAAAGATAAATCACACACACAATCATTACAATATCATATTTTTCATTAAGAAATTTAAGCTCCTAATACCCACATATGCTAGTCAAATGTGTCATTTATGTGTGTAATCAGTTTTTGCAGAAGAGATAGATAAATCCAAACCTCTTATCAATTCCCGAGTAGTGATATAAATACCATTTTCTCTAATTCCCTTAAAGAAAATAAGTGCACCCTTAATCAATTTTAAAACTCCATTTTCAAATTTACTAGTGAAGTCAGCTTTCTCAAGTCTTCCTAATAAGATTAAATTCCTAAACAATTTAGGAATGTGTCCAACATCTTTAAAATTATACACAAAGTCAGTGTCAAACTTTAAAGTAATGTTACTAATTCCAGCAACAGTATAAGCAAAGTTGTCACATAGCACATGTCAATCATTTGATTCGTGCAAATTTTCAAACCAATCATTTGTGATATCACATGAAAAGATACATCAGAATCAAGTATCCACTCATGCAAACGAGAATTGGCAGTTAGATTCAATTCAATAGGATGAGCAACAGATTTTGTAATCATATAAACCCCACCATCATCAGTATTGGAAACAGAAGACGGTGCATTTACTTCATCCCTTTTCTTACTCTTTAGCTTACCCTTCTCTTTATAGCAATCTTTTATAAAATGCATAGTGTTCTCACAGCCATAACGTTTTTTAACCTTGGTCCTAGATTTTGATCTAGACCTACCCTTGTCATTCTTTTTACTTCCATTACTACTTGATTTGCTACACTTTGAAACCCATCATGTCTGTTTGGCCAAAATTAAGTTATACCCCTCATCATGTGAATCTCACCGCCTTTCTTATCATATTTTTCAGTTTTAATCTCCATCTCCTTATTTCTAAGGAAGTCAATGACAATTTCAAGTATCAAAGTATCTCTACCATACTTAATCGCACTCTTAACTTCCTTATAAGTATCAGGTATGGAATTAAGCAAAATTATAGTCTTGTAAATCTCAAACACTGACTCTTAACAGTTAAAAATATCTTCAACAATTTTTTGTTAAACACATCTAAACTGTCATCAAGATCCTTTGGATGATCCATTTTAAAATTGAAAAAATGCTCAAGTAAAGTTTGTTTGGAGTAGATTTGAGCAAATACAAGTCTTCCAATTTTTTTCAAAATTCTTTAATAGTTTTTATTTACCCATTTTTTTCAAAACGGCGTCAGACGAGTGTAAAATGATTGAAGTATAAGCAAACTTATCGGCTTCTTCTTTTTGTTCTTTTAAAAAATCAGCAGAAAAATTGCCATCAATAGCTTTCGAAACCTTTTGTTAAACCAAAATATCTCTCATTTTCTGTTGCCAGATTCAAAAATTATATTTTTCTGTTAAAAAATTCTAAATCAAAATTGTGAGTTGTCATTTTTACGAATCAATAAAAAATGCACAGAATCACAATTAAGCTACACAAAGTAGACTTAGGGTCACAAACAATATATACCGTTCTAGATTCTCAGGATTTCGTAAGATTCTCGATCTTAGATCAAGGGAATGTTCGAATGGGTAAGGTCTAGGTACTTTAATGGAATCAACGATGCAACAAGAGATATGTCAATCAAACAGTTTCACACAAAGTATATCACAGAGATAATAAACTAATTTTATCAAATGAACAGTTTAACCACGTAACAATTAAAGGCAAATAGTTCCTAATTTCTAACATGGGCAATGGTAACCCCACACGATGACTAGCTAGTGTTGGAAATTAAATGAGATAAGCTAATTTAATATAGCAGACCACGTCTAAAAGTTCGTAAAATGCTCTCTACGCTTAGACGAACTTTAGGGCCACAACTATTCGCTCTAAATGTTCAATAAATGTACCAATACGATTGACCAATGATCGCGGATCGAGCGTCCTGGGGTAAAACCATACAAAAGTTTCTTTGTAACCAGAAATACGAAATTAACGATATCTGCACGTTCAGAAATTTAATACGAGCAACCTTGCTGAAGAAAACTTTTTTAGAATCGCCGTCACGCACCGCTGCCGGAGATGCACGCTTCGTCGCCTCTGGTCGCCCCCATCGCCAAGCAAGGAGGAACGCCTCCAAATGCTGAGTCCCGGTCTAGTCTCTATTTGTCCGGCTTGTGACTGGTTTGGCCGGAATCGAAGCTTTTAGCTTCAGTTGGTTGAAGAAAAATCAATATTTGTTCGAATTATTTTATCCAAAAAACCCACTACACGCTCTAATACCAGATGTTACGAGGAATGTGAGATCACCAAGATGATTTTCGGGCTCAATAAAGACCTAATCAATTAACACCATTATGAAGAATCGACCCAAAACTTTCAAAGAATCCCTACTTCAGGTTTTCAGATTGCTCACAAAGAGCATAGGATAGTAGTGTGTTTAGCAGTCATAGGTAGCCACGAAGGCTGAGAA